>CM021103.1:171355784-171388311 GCA_007115665.2 Sequoiadendron giganteum | reverse complement strand
TAGTATCAGTTCTCTTATGTTGTTGCTGTTGAAAGACATTAGTGAGATATACAAACATTTATCTATAATGGCAATGTTCTTGTCAAGTACTGGGTTATGAATCTTTCAGATGCCAATATTATCCCTCAATATCATGAGAGTTCCATCTATTGCATTCAAGACTGTTACCACGAACATTGTCCTACACCTCTTTTTTCTATTCCTATTTTTGTCAGTCTCATCTCTAGAGGACTGACAAATAAAAGGAGGAGCCTATTGGTTTCCCATATTCTATTAACCTGGGGCATAAAATATCTAGAGGCCTTAAATCAAGCTAAGACAAGGTAGAGATATTTTCTTCCGTCTTTAGGGATATTGGAATAGATTTGAGAGTATTACAAAGGAGGAATAGACAAATGAGCTTACACGAGTTAAATGACCAAGGACATTAAATGAGTAACTTTAGAATGTGCTGTTGGATAGAGGGGCGGGCAGTTGGAAGTCAAACTAAGATTAATGATGGCAAAATTGAAGACGAGTGAAGTGTGCACACCTTGGAATGTGCATGCACACTTGATAATTAATGAGAAAGTTAAATCACTTTTAACTTACATTGTGTAACTTACTTATTAATTTTATTAGACATAATTAATGTATATGTCATTACAAAAATTATGACCTTATGTCATACACTAATACTTTGTGTAACATCCCCACACCTTAATGCTAAGTTACTGGTTCATTAGAATACCTAGCCGCATCTGGGTCCAATTTGAACTTGGTCCCAAGTTGGAACTGAGTTTCCTGTGGGGATATCTAAGGTCCTGTTAAACAAGCTTGGGTTCGTCTAGGACAAATCTGAATAGAACCAAATTGCCTTTATTGAACACCTAATCATATGCAATTGCACGATGCTGTTGTCCTCTTGACAGAAGTGCATTAAATTGCTGTTTCTGGTGATATGTTTCTTCCTTTTTCATTCTATGATGTTTAGCTAGAGTTCTGCACACTTGGGAAGACCTTAGGGCATTGGTTTCCTCCAAGGTGGTGTTGTGTAATGTGTTAGTTTTTATGATCAGACATGAAAGCAATCAGAAAATGAAACACATGAGACAATGAACACCACAGATACCCTGGGAAAACGCTCCAACTTGAGGGGAAAAAACCCAGCAAATATATTGCTTATATATATTAGGAGTAAGAGCAGAAATCTGCTTACAACTCAGGCCCAACACAAGGCCAAATTTGATACAATGAATAATAGCACCTCTCCTAGATGCGAAGATACAGAATACGTTTCTCCTTGAGATCGATATGCTGCTACAGAATGATGATCTGCTGCTACAGAATGATCTTCTGCTCAAGATCATGATCTGCTCCTCAAGATAATGATCTGCTGCTCAAGTGTGAACTTCTCCAAGGAGTGCGAATATGGTGAAAGAACTTGATTATCAAATGAGAGATCATCACCTTGTATTTATACAAAACAAAGTGACTCTTCATGTAGGTTGGCCTCTTTAAGGAATAATAATAATATTTAAATGAGTTGTCCACATTAAGGAATTCGGCCATAATAAATAATAAATATTATTTAGGTCGACCCCATTTAATTATTCACAATAATTAAATGTTATATTATATTACCAAGTGAAGCGCCTCTTCATTTTAATTATCACAATGAAATAAATAGCCAAAGGCTATATGCAATTTCATGTCTTCGATTAGGCTGGAAGAATGAACCCGAAGCTGCAATAACTTCAACACTCCCTCTCAGCCAGGGAGGAATACTTCTAGCAGTACAAGACACATCACCTCATCGTGATGCCAACCACTATGGCAACTCCCATATGTGGAAAAGTATCATATCACCTCATCGTGATATTAACCATCATGGCTCTCCCATGTATGGCAAAGGAACATATCACCTCATCGTGATATTAACCATCATGGCTCTCCCATGTATGGCAAATGTACATAAGTGCCCATCACTCAATCGTGATATCGTCACCTCATCGTGACATTCACCATGGCTACTCCTAGAGGGTGAAAAGCACAAGTACAAGAAAATCATCATGGACTCTCTCACGTGATGTTGTCATGGCGTCACACACATGACATCCACCATGGCTCTCCCAGAGGGTGGAAACAAGGGCTTTCACCTTGAAATTCTCTCATAGAGAGAAATGCATTAAAGCAAATCTGAAGTTCACTGATGCTGAGACTCCTTCTCAGCTAGGGCTTTATTCTCCACAATACCAAGCTTGTCTCGAAAGTACACAAACTTTACTCTGGCAAGAGGCTTGGTGAGAATGTCTGTCGTCTGCTCATCAGTGTTGATATACTTCAACTGGATTGCTTTCCTCAATACCATATCTCTGATATAGTGGTATTTGATCTCAACATGCTTGGTCCTGTCATGAAACACTGGATTGACAGAAATCTTCACACAACTTTGATTATCACAATGAATGATAGTGGGCTCCAATGATTGTCCAAACAATCTTGCAAGGAGCTTTCGAAGCCACACTGCTTCTCGAGATGTCACACATGCTGCAATATACTCTGCCTCTGCAATGCTCAGTGCCATTGAAGATTGCTTCCTGCTATACCAAGAGATCATCTCAGACCCCAAACTGAAACAACATCCAGAGGTGCTCTTCCGATCAGCAACACAACCTGCCCAATCAGAATCTGTATAACCATGCAGCCTCAAGTCTACACCAGAAGAATATCTCAAGCCATACCCAACTGTGCCACACAAGTATCTCAGGGTATGCTTCGCTGCAACTAGATGTATTTGCCTTGGTTCACACATGAACTAACTAAGTGCACTCATTGCATAGCAAATATCTGGTCTAGTATTGACTAGATACATCAACGATCCAATCCAATCAACTGCCTGTACATAATAGGTTCCACCAAATCTGAACTAGCTGCAACCTCCTTTAACTTCTTAAAATTGGTTTCCATAGGTGTAGACATGGATTTACAATCCATCATACCGAATCTCTTCAAGATGTCTATTGAATACTTCCCTTGACTCAGAGTGATCTCATTAGGCCTCTGTCATACTTCTAAACCAAGGAAGTAATGCATGTACTTAAGATCCTTCATTTCAAATTTAGAAGCCAACTCTTTCTTGCATTTGAAATGAGGTGTTCTTCTCCAATAAGAAATAGAACATCAACATAGAGAACCAAGATCAAGGCCTCACCATTAATTACCTTGAAATATATATTAGAATTTGCATCATTCTTGGAGAAGCCCAAGCTCAATAGGTATTGATTAATCCTCTCATACCAAGCACGAGGAGCCTGCTTCAGCCTGCAAACATGAGACTCCTTCCCATGAACCTCAAAGCCATTAGGTTGCTCAATATATACCTCTTCCTCAATTACACCATTTAGAAATGTCGTCTTCACGTCCATCTGGTGTATCTTCCATCCCTTAGATGCTACAAGAGCAATGATGGTCCCGATGGATGTATACTGAGCAACTGGGGCAAAGGTTTCCTCATAGTCTACTCCCTCTTTCTGAGAGAATCCTCTAGCCACAAATCTAGCCTTGTACTTCTCGATGCTCCCATAAGCTGCATGCTTGATCTTGAAGAGCCACTTAGAAGACACAACTGATTTGCCTTCAGGTCTAGGTATGATGACCCAAACAACATTCTTGAGAATGGGTTGATATTCCTCAACCATAGCATCTTTCCATACTTGCAAACTAGTAGCTTCCTCAACACTAGAAGGTTCTGACTCGGTGATTTGACTCATCAAAGCAACATAGCTTGGAAACTTATGAGGTCTCTTGCTTTCTTTGAAAGTTCCTCTTGGGGCTGCAATTCTTTTTGCCTCCTGCATTTTTTGCCTAGCTCAAAGAGGTCTCTTACGACCAATCACAATGTCTGTAGGCCCATCAGTAGGTTCCAAAGGCTCAACTGAATCATCATCTTCCTTAGGATCAATAGCCTCCCTCTGAATCTCAAGAGTTCTTGCATCAACCTCCTAACCTCTTCATCCAAGGTTGCCTCTGTTGGTTTGACAGACTCCCTCTGAAGGTTAATTCCTCCTCTTCGAAGAAACTGATTATAGTGACAACTTCAATAGGTTCTTCCTCTTCGAGAGATGTCTTCAGTCACCAACTCAGTCCCATGGCTACAAGTTGTGTCTCCATTCTTCAACCTACAAGATGCATCAAACTCTTCTTCTCTTGAAAGCAATCTCTTATGCTTCTTGGTCCGTCCTGAAAGCATTAAGGAGAGATTACTAATAGTTCATGGAAGTCAACTATCTCGAAGCATACATGATTGACTATCTCAATGTTATAGCATGAATTAATAACTGTTGGTGTGTGTTTTGAATACGCCACCATACACAAAATAAAATGCCCAAGGACACTTTATCCTCTCTTGAAAAGTAATTGTAAATACCTAAAAGATAATACAATGACTCCAATGTTTCTTTTGGCCAGGTTATGACATATGGACAAGGTCAGTGGGCATTGTGATTTGCTGGTAATCACAAAGGGGACTTACGTGAAATTCTTTTGCAGGTTGGGGACTTAGACGGTTTTATCCTTGAGGGCTCTCTTTGATGGGTATTTCAAATTTTCAAAAAAAAAGGCAAAAAGGATAAGGGTTCAGAGATCTAAACTACGCCTAAGAATTCAAGAGACAGTAGTGAGTAGACAAAATGGGTAACCACACTTCGTTTCGCCTCCTTCGGACAACTACGCGAAGCGGGTGCAATCTTCAACGGAGGTGATAATGGTTTTCATGTTCGAATTGATAATCAAGACAAACAGAAGTTAAGCATCCACGATTTAATGGCTCAAACTAACTTTACACATCGAGTGCAAATCATCCACTCGACAAAATTATGAGCAAAATTTTATCCGGCACTGCGATCAAATCTATCATTCATCTAACCAACATGTAATGAAATGCTATTCTAATTCTACTCTAAGTGTTGAAGGAGAAATATTAAACCTTGCATACTACTTGAAAATAAAAGTTGTTCTTAGCAAATCATGCACAAGAGCTTTTATAAACGGAAATAGTTTCGTCGCAACAATTTTTTATTACTCACTTCACACATTACAAATGAGGGTCCAAGAGTTTATATAGAGTTCCATAAATTGAATAAATGGCTCAGATTAAACATGAGCTGACGGTCAAGATTTAACAAACGAAACCCTAATTAGGGTTTCCCAAAATGACTTCAGTTAACTGGCAATGAACAGCAATGAGCTGGCATTCGGAGCTATTTTCAAGGGACTACATTTTGATCCTCTCGAGCCACCGTGTATTCACTGAATCTGGACACGATCAAGGCAACTTCATCCATGGTAACTTGTGGAAGCATGCCGATTCTAAATTCCAGCCCATCCATGCTCTCAGCGCATTTGGCGAAGGTCTCCTCCCACTCTTGTTCAGTCTTTTCAAAGGACTCTTGGATACTCAGGAAGTTCGCCAATTTGGCCCAGTCCTGCCTCAAGATGGGTCCAGTGATGTCAAAGATATTTTTCTGGACACTTTCCTTCAAAACTTCCAATTGCAGGTCATTCTCTCGCAGAGCCTCTTTATCCAGGATATCGGCAATTATGTTGAGGATTCTAGCCTGAACTTCCTTGACCTGTTCCTCCAATCTGATGCCGTCAACCTTTACCCTCTCCAAGACTTCACCTCGTGCCGTCAAGGCCCAATACCAAGTGTGGAAGTCATAGGCTGCTCCCGCTGCGATGACACCTCCCTCTATCAATTCTTGCTTAGGAACTCCTTTCAGAATCCTAAGGCAAGGGATTATCCTATCTTGCACATTCGGAAGGTTATCCCATACTTCTGCCAAAGCAGCCAACCTAGAAAGTAAGGCTGTGGCCTGACCATAAACCAAAGTTAATCTTTCCACGAATGCCTTAGCTTCAATCCCCTTGGCTGCTATCCATTCTTTGGCCTCTTGAACCGTGAGCCTGTTTTCTTCTATCTCTTTAATGGCCTCCTGCGAAGAGTTCGGAAGTAGAGGAGCTGCCGTAGTATCTTGATCAAGTGCTGGATGTACTCTCTTAAGCGCTCAATCTCTAATTGGCACTCCTTTCTTTTGGCTACCTCCTTCGCCAACCTTGATTTGATGGCAGACACAGAATTATCCAAATCTTCCATTTCCTGGCCCTTAGTGGTTGGACCCAAGTCAACGGTCGTGATGGCGTAATCCTGTGGGGCCATATCCTCCTGCGGCTTGTCCACTGTAGGCACGGCGATATGCACTGTCCTGTTGCCGGCCTCGTGTCTCTGTATGTTGGAGAATTTCTTCGCCGGCTTTTTGGCCACGGTTTGAGACAGTCTGGCCAAAAAGTCTGCCGTATCATCCTCTTCTGGTTCATCTGCCGGCACTTGTATTTTTAGCCTTTCCTTCAGCCATTCTGGGATCGTAAGCTGCTCAACACCGTCCTCTTCTGGCACGCCTTCTCTGTCAGGAACATCCACAATTCCCCTAAGGGCTGAAATCATCCCTTCCTGGAAATCCTCATCTTGGGCGCCCACATTGTCGTCATCCGACTCCAATATTTCAGTGCCCGTGGGAGAAGGCGGTGCATCGTCATCTGGCTGAGGCTCTGTGTTGTCTTCAGGAACCGGAGAAGGATCCCTCATGTCTGCCAGTGAAGCATTGGCAGTAGCTAATATCTCCTCAATATTCCTAGAGGCGGCCGATTGAGAAGGTTTTATCTTGGCCTGCTTCTGGACTAGCTCCTTTCCTGCAGCTATTTCTTTCCTCTTCCTAGAAGTGGTGGTCTCCATCACTTGTACGTCTTGGGGTGCGCCTGCGTTGGAAGAATAAGACTCTGCCTCGCTTAGCATGTCATAGGTCAGGGTTATCTTTTGGCGCCTTAATTCTTGAACTCGTTGATCAACCCACCACTGAGTAAACTTGATGACAGGCCTCATCAAGACGTTCAAGTCAGCATGCTTTGCTTCTGACCACTGGACGGTGGGCAAAGCCGAATTCTCATCGAAGCGCGGTTGCGTCTGATTTTCGTCCTCCTCCAATTGATCTGGCACGTGACAAAATTCTGTTGCCTTGATCAGACTGAGCGGCAATCTGGACCACATCTTTCGTCTGACCTCAAATTCATCTGCAACATTCGCCCAATAGTCCTCCAGTTCGACCCTATGCTTGTATCTCCTTCCATCCACCGTCTTAATGTGGTGATGGGGGTCGTAGTGATTTTTGGCCGGATATGGGGAAAAAGGGTAATGTTGTATCTCGATTCTGGCACTGTCAGCTGCCTGTGATGATGGGCAAGACTCCAGCATGTTCCCTATAAAGAAGGGAAAAGTAACTGCCGCCTTTTGTTTTGTCCGTTGGAGACCTTGGAACTCTTCTAATTGCCTCAGCACTTCGAGCAGGACCATCTTATTTGTGGGGAAGATGGGCAGACGGTACGGGCTCCCGGTGAATCCCTGGATTCTGATGTACGTAAATCGGGGATACTGGATAAACCATGACCCATATTTACCAATCAGCTTCTTGGCCTCGGGAGTCAGCTGTTGATGCGTCCCTCCCTGGAGTATTCTGGTGATATACATGAGGAAGGCGTCATGAGCTCGCCGGAAGTGCGCCTTTTCCTTCAACTGCAATTGTGGATAGCAGTCGTACGCCTTTAGCTCGTTTGATCTACCGCCGATCGTGCCCTTGCATATCAAGCCTGCATACTTGTAAGTTCTGGCCAACATATAGATGACGTAAGAACTCATGTAAAATGTTTTGGTTTTCTCTAAGTTGATAAGCTGGTGGTGAAGATTATTGCTTATCATTCTCGCCCAGTTGAACATCTTGACACCTTCTGTGAGGTCCTCAATGAAGTAATACATCCACGACTCGAAGGGTGCTCCTGAGGGATTGCCTGCCACTCTGTTCAGCAAGATAATAATATCTCCATAGTCTTCCTTGAAGTCCGTGCGTGTCAATTTCTTGGGCATCTTCTTGACCGACGGCCTAGGCTTGTCCAGCCACGACTTGTTAATGTTGACGGCACAAAGGCTAGGATTTTCATCATATAACTTCTAAGCATCTTCCTTGGTCTTGTAGACAGTTTTAGGATATGCCGAAATGCCGAAGGCCTCCTGAATGGCCAACTCTGTCAGATGTGCCAACACTCTCCCATCGGGTGCCACACTTTGCCTCAACTCAGCATCATAGTGAAGTGCGCACTCCACCATAAGTTCAGCACAGCCAAGCGCAGGTGGGAATCCGGCAGCTTGAAATATGCCGTTTCTCACCATCCTTCTAGCGGCAGGTGTTGGTAAAGGTCCGTTATGCCCATATACTCTCTTCTTGAATTCCTCAAGGTCGATATGGCCAAGATCAGTGTCTGAGACATCTTTCCACTTTGACTTTATTCTGGTCTCTGGCTGCGATCCTTTACTTGCAAACTTCATCTGTGCCTGCCTGGATGTTTCCCTTTGATCGATCGTCAACCTGCAAGCACAAAATTCTTAACATTAATACAAGATCATTTAAAATTAACTTGTTCCGGGGTGTAGCTTGGACAAAAATCGCACTTTCAGCCTATTGAATTAAAATTTCTGTCAAAAAGCAAGCTGAAAGTAATTAAATTCGCCTATCTATGAATGAAATTCGTGCCGGAAACGAAGTAGAAGATAGATACACAGCGCAAACACATTGTTGATTAGCTTCCAAACCTCGAAGATCGTGTTCTAGCTGCGAATGAATTTAAAAATTCAGAAATCTGCCAGAAGAAGTGCGCCAATATGCTGGAAGTGCGATTTCAGCAAAGAAATAAATTACTTTTCTCAAAAAATCACACTTGTCAACAAGAAAATGCTACCTCGATTATCACAACAGTATTATTCTTATAAATTTCTCCTTTGCGAACGATTTCCTGAAGATTCGAGAGAGATAGCTACTTCTCAGCCGGAATTGTGAAGAAATGAGTTGCTGAAACTCATTTTATGGCTGAGAAGTGCGATTTTCTTCAAGGCATTGTTTTCTTTCCTTTGATTTTCTTCCAATTTTTAGAAACGTTTTCTTCTCAATTGGCAAACTTCTAATTTCACTTTCAGTTATCGAGGCAAGTTTCCGATTTTCACCTCTGTGCCATCTCTGCTTGAGATTTTCGAATTTTCTCAAAAATTGCCTAAGTGTTGGAAAAGATATTAAATTAATCGTTTAAAATTAATTTTCCAACGTATTTTAAATCTTCGAATCATGGCAAAGTTAAATTTATCTAAGGCAGAATAGTTTAATCTTCCAAATAATCTCCGGTTTTCGAATTTTTAATTAAAATTCCCTAAGTGTCAGGGAAACAATTAAAAATATTAAAATATTAAATTCCAACCCGTTTAACCTTGATACATGGCTAAGTTCGTTCGTCCGAGGAAAAATATCTCTTTTCAAATTGTCTGCCTAGCCAAAATATGCTCAATAGCTTATCTGCCAAATTTCAACTTTCTAGGCGGAGTTCTGACCTTCCTGGACATTTTTATTTAGCCAAACGATTCATCTTCTGGGTTGGGCGAACTTGGAGATCTCTGCCACTTTGCCATTTTTTTACCACTGCCTTAGGAATTTTCCAAGCTGAGAGGGGCGGACTCAATGCTTGCTCTGCCAAACACTCTTCATTTTGTGCCAAAGAATTTCATTCCGTTGTGCTGAGGCGTGATTTTTATGCCGGCCCAACCTCTTCTCCTTCCAGACATTTCTCCGTTTTTCATGCCTTAGAATAATTTTCCTTTCAAAGTTGGACGAATTTCTTATAATCTCCTGCCTATGGCGTATTTTATTCTTCATTTGTCTTACACTTTCCTTGCCATGGCGAATTTTATTTGTGCCTTGTCCAATGGCAAATTTCATTTGTTTTGATCATTTAATCCAATTTCCAATGAATTCCCTTGTAATTTCACCCCTTTCCAAACATCTTGGAGCGCACCCCTTCATATTTTACCTTTCTCCACACTTCTTGGGGCGGACTTCATGTGCCTCTTGCCATTTTCCTCTAGGCTGGGCGGACTTCACAAGTTTCATGCCATCTTTCTCTAGGGGCGGACTTTGAACCTTTCATGCCATGGCGGACTTTAGCTTCTCCATGCCACTTTCCATATGGCGGACTTCATCATGCCTTAGCCACTTCCTATCTTGCTGGGCGGACTTGGAGACCCTCATGCCATTTGACTTTCTTGGGCGGACTTTGACCTTCTTGTGCCAAAGGCGGACTTGCCTTGTCTTGTGCCATCCATCTCTCTCCAAACATCTTGGGCGGACTTTTGCTTCCTCATGCCAAGGGCGGACTTGGCAACTTTCATGCCATGGCGGACTTCGGAGACCACCTTGCCTATGGCGGACTTGGCAACATTCATGCCAGTGCCTATCTTTGGCATGCCAAAGGTAGGGCGGACTTTGAGGTTTCCATGCCATCTTCTCTCTTGATGGCACCATTCTCAGACTTAAGCATTTTCCCAAAATTTTCACCATTTTTCAAATCTTTTTCACTTTACCTTGATTTTCTTGATTTCTGGAGACATGTTGATTTTCTGCTCTGTAGGATCCAAAAATAGAAACTTTTTCCCAAAATAGAAACTTTCCAAAAATAGAAAAAGCAAAAAGCATCCCTAAAAAATAGGAACTCCAGAATGGCCTAAAAATGCCAAAAATCAAAAAAGCAAAAGCAAAAAAGCAGAATCCCTAAAAAATAGGAAGTGTCAGAAACGACCGAAAGCAATGGCGATCTTCGTCTACCGGGTCTTCTAAGCACTTCTATGACGTTAAGACACACAAACGGGTTCGAAATCTCAACTTAGCCGGACTGACTTTCAAAATTTACCCAAATTAAAGACTCTAAACTGGCGATTCAGAGGGCGACATCAAAACTTGGGGGTCCCCATTTGCAATGGGGCGATGTGTGAAATAGGTCACAACAAGTCCCTTCCTTCTCGAGGGCTCATTCTAGAGGGAGAGCCTCCATTTACTTGCCTTAGAAAAAATTCATAACACCTCCTCATATGATGGGCGCATTCCATAGGTAGAGCTCTCATCTTAACCACACTTAGAAAATTTATTCAACTCACAACCCTTGTTGGGCACATTTTAGAGGTGAAGCTTCCATTTTCTTCTAGCTTAACACATTTTCCAATTTCTCATTCCTCCCTTGGGCGCATTTTGAAGGTAACCCTTTTATTTTGAAACACTTAGAAATTTTTTTTATATAACCCTTTGCTGGGCGCATTTGAGAGGTAGAGGATGAACTTTGCAAACACTTAAGAGACTTTTTTAAACATCCTCCATGCTGAAGGCGCATTTCACCCTTGATGCTTTCGTTTTCTTGCCTTAGAAATTTTCTTTGAAGTCTCCATATAGGCTGCTTGAAGTGGGCGCATTTTGCCTAGGGAGCTTTCATTTGTGCCTTAGAAACTTTTTCAAACACCTCAACTTACCTTGGGCGCATTTGGAGGGTCAAGCTTCCATTTTTGCCTTAGGCGTTTTTGCCAACCCCTCAACTCACCTTGGGCGCATTTAGAGGGTCAAGCTTCCATTTTTGCCTTAGGCCTTTTTTTTTTCAACATTTTCAATATTCTTCCAAGGTGAGGGCGCATTTCATATGTTGAACTTTCATTTCAATGACTTAGAATTTTTCGAGGGTCTTCACTTTACCTTGGGCGCAACTGAGGTAGGCTACTTTTATTTTCCATACTTAGACAAATTTCCACGCCTCTGCCGGATCTTGATCTCACATTCTATTTTTAGTAAGTCTTTGCTTTTCTAACTTCCTCAATTCCGTTTTGCTTGAAAATTTCGCCATCTGATCTTCTTCGCCTTGTGAACCTGTTTTGCCAATCCTCTGCCCTAACCTGCTATTTATAGCCACCTGCTATTTATAGTAAGTTCTTGACTTTCTGACTTCAGTAGCTCCGTTTGACCTGAAACTTGCAACGCCTGATCCTGAGAACTTGAGTGTCGCTCTGATGCCAACCTCTGGTGCAGACCTGCTATTTATAGCCATGCCCTGACTTACTAAAAATAGTAAGTTCTCCGATTTCGCTCAAATTTTGCCAACAAGTACCTTGAAGTGTGCTGATGTTGGTGAGGTGCTTCGTTTTGACAATTTCTGGATTTCACTCCCTATAAAAGTGGAAACCCTAATTTGACCTGCATGTATCCCGAACGGTCTTCGTTTGACTTCGTTCCTTCTGCATGTCGTTCTGCTTGCTGAACTGGAATGTTAGGCGGCTGCCAGAGTGTACCTGCTAAAAATAGAAACTGCCTGAAAAGTGATTCATCCACTGCCGAATGATTTTGCATGTCATATTGCCTGTGGGATCTCAAGAAACCCAGAAAACTGGTCTGCATGCATGCACTGGCTAAAAATAGTAAGTCCTCGAAATTTGATCTTCTCCACTTGCATGTCACACTGTTGCGAAGCTCTCGAAAAACCCAAAAGGAATCTCCGGACATGCGTCAGAGAACTCCACATGCAAACCCTAAAAATAGCCTCCTAAGGCTGAACTTTGAAAGTGATCACCTCGGTTTGCATGTTATATCGTTGTGAAGGTTTCGAGAAACTCAGAAGTAATCTTTGGACATGCAATGAAGAATCATATGTTTGACCCCTGAAAATGGCTCCTGAAGCCCGAGCTGCTAAAAATAGCAAATTGTCCGATCTGGCTCAAAATTTACGTGCAAGCAGCTTGATGTTACCTGAATGTGGTGGAACTGACAGAATTCCAAAATCCTACTGAAACAGTCCCCGATTGAGTACTTACTATAAATAGTAAGTTGTCAGAATTCGATGAAAACTCAGTGGGAACTTGTTGGAAGCCTTCTGAAAGCAATGTCAAGCTCTGCTGCCAATTTACCAGTCTTGATTTAATCTCAATCCAGCCTAAGGAACAAAACCCTAATTACACAGACTCACTTCAGACTTAGCCAAAATTTCAAATTAGGTCAAAGAACGAGGACATCCCCGGAAGGACAAAAAATCAAAGAGAGAGAGAGCGAGACACAAAACTAAAGCCAAAAGACCAGAATGGAGCAAAAATTGGGGGTCCCCATTTGAATGGGGCGATGTGTGAAAAGGTCACAACAGGTCCCCATCTTGGATGGGGTGATGTGTCAAAAGGTCACAACACACTCATCATCTAGGATCAATGCTTTTACTTTTTGGGCTCTTTTTGTGCTTGACTACCTCCATACACTCCACACATTGTTGATGACCATAGAATCCAAGGCCTCTCACACCTTCACAAATCATCTTAAGATGATTGTGTGAGACACAAAACAAGTTTCAACAACCTAACATGGTATAAAAAATACATGTCACATATCAACCATTAAAAAAAAAAGAAAAAATTAAAAAATATATTTAAAAAAAAGTTTAAATTACCTTCAACAACTCCAACTTGTAGAAGGTCCTGACATGCCTTGTGACATATGATGGTTAGTCACAAATATTTGGATCTCCTTGACCTCTATGTAGATTTGTTTGACCCACTCAATTTGTGTGTCAATTTTTTGCAATATCAAATTGAGTGAGTGGACTACACATGGTGTCCAAAAAATGTGACCATATGTACCCTCCACTATAGACCTAATTGTCCTACAATTTTTAGTGTTGTCTGTTATGACTTGGACAACATTTTCAAGGCCCACTATTTCAATTGATTCTATGAGGATACTGGCAACAAAAGTTGCATCTTTCATTTGCTTCTCACAATCCATTAACTTCAAAAAAATCACCCCCTCAAGGGACACTGCTATAACATTGTTCAATGGTCTATTTTTGCAATCTTTCCATCCATGTAACACCTCTCTAACCCTAGCCTGGGTAAGGTAGCATTTTGATTTTGATTTGGTATTCTAAATGTTAAATGTTGTCATAATGAGATTAGACATTGTTGATTAAGTGAAAAGTTGTCATGAATAGCTATGCTAATACAATTAATTGATATATATGGTAGTTAATTACAGTCAGGATGTACTATGTGCTTCGGCTATGTATATATGTGTATAGGAGCGAATTTGCACCCCTAATGCAAATTCCTCTTTTAACCCTCTCCACTTTAGAAAACCAATGGCAGGGGCTTAATTCCACATAAGTTTGTTGTTCTCATTCCACTTGGCACCTGTTTTGAGCATCGGTAGAGGCATTTTTGTCGAGGATGCCTACACGGCGCGTAGACGTCCACGCGACGTGTAGACATCCGCACGGCGCGCAGACGTCCCTAGCAGATTCCTGCAACTGGAGTCTACAGAGACGTTACACTTCCTATTGGAAGTCGAAGTGTAATGCCTCCCTTCGGCTGGCCGACCCGAATATGGCCGTTTCTTCATTCCTCTTCTTCATATTGATCTTTCATTCATCCATTTTCATTTCTAGACATCTCTTCACAAGCTTCACCATCTGGACACAATCACTCCACTCTTAGCATTCACTTCAAGCATTGCAGCAACAATCTCTTCACTCCATCACTTCAATAGAGCAAGTGTAGGACAACTCCATTGCAGCAGAGGCTTGAGTTTCTCTCATCTTTCTCCTCCACTAGCCTTGAACGCTTTGGACGGAGGCGGTAAGCTCTTCACTCATCTTCTTTATTACTTGGTCGAGTAAGCACATTACTATTTTGTAGTGTCTTTGTGTACTTTGCTTGTGTTTCCTTCTTTATCGCTTTATTTCTATACCGTTGCAAACTTGGTTGTCCGTAGAGGTGGAAACACCAAAACGGGGGTCTGATTGAGGCAGACCCCTAAATAGCCCCCCAACATTTTTCATTTTTTCTGTGTGTAGGTGGAGATATCTTGGAGCAAGCTGGCGAACAAGTTATTGTGTGAGATCATCTCCATCATTCTTGTGGCAATATACTTGTTTTATCACATTCATCTTTATATTTCGTATTACATAGTGTTGTTCTGCACCTTTAGGAATTCTTAACTAGGCTGTTAGTCTATTTCTTACAGGACAAACCTTGTCTCCCTAGTTTTCTGGCCGTACGGACGCCAACGCACTTGAGAGATGCTAGCACGCCGCGCTGTCATCCCAGAACCCTGCTTTTGTCCTCTGACAGAGAGCTATCTGAGACACAAAGTTGACCCTAAAAACCGACTCGCCTAGTCTCCTTTCAACTCTTGGGTTTGCAAAGTGGTCGAAGGATCCCACAATTCTCATCATTCTCATCCCTCATTTCCTAACTATCCTTTAAACTGAGGTAAGTTAGGGCAACCATATTGCTCTCAGCCTTTCGTGACCTGGCGCCTTGCAATGGTTGGTCCAACTCTCTTACAATATGTATATGCACAAGTAAAATGTTGTGTGTATGTTTATAGGTACCAAGTATTGACTAAACCTAGCTCCACAGTTTTGAGCGTACCTTCTCTAACAGTCATTAACAGGAGATAGCACATTGGCCAACCCTTGACCTAAACCCTTATCGTTGTACCCAATTGAGTATGACGTGTCTTTGATTAAATAGTGCAAACCCTGGATACCGTGATTGGTAACATTTCGGAAAACCTTAATCCCCTATGTGATCGACCTATGAAGAGTATCTGAGCTTTTGAGTTAAGTTGCATTTTCCAGTAAATTTTAATATAGGAAATGCATTTTATGATTAAATGGGGGAATTTAATATTTAAAAAGGGTTAATTGGGTTTGCGTATATTCAGTTTGACCATAATTGCATAATTTGTGTGATTAGGTTCAGTTAGGAAATTATAAGCATTATTTTATCATTTAATTTTAAATTGCGCTTATAAAGACCTAAATTGTGATTTTAATGCTAAATGTTGATTTATGCTATAAATTGAATGTTAAAATTATAAATTGGAAAAGAAGGAAATGATATCAAATAATATAATTTAAAAGGTAAACATATATTGCATTTTAAAAAGTGAAATGTGAAAATGAGTTTTAAAAAGGAAAAAAGAATTCATTTTTTTGGCCTTAGCATATTTTGGAGAGAAAATGTGAGGGAAAAAAAACCCTCTTTATGAAAGAAAATTATTTTTTTCATTGTGGGAGTAATTGGGCATGAAATTGCATGGGATCAGTTGCATTTGGATAGGAATGGGCAAAGGAAGTGATGGCTGCAATCTCATGTGCTCTCGTTGTTTGTGTGCAAACATCCTCTGATTTGAATTCTTGTTTGGGAATTGAGGTATTTTATCATTTCTTCATATTTACTTGATTTTAAATGGTTTGAATGATTCTAATTGCATTGGTAGTATGTTAGAATCCTTCCATGTATTTTATTTGAGTCAAATTGATAGTGTAGAATTTATTTTGAAATTTTTTCGAGAGTTTTCCCAAATACGGGGTTACCATGTCCAGTTTTTAATTGGAGAATCAAATTGGTGTTTTTATGTTAAAAATGTGTTGCTGGGCACTTCTGGATCAAAAGGGTATTCTTACATTTTTTATTTTTTATTTTTTATTTTTGAAATTTTAAGTTTTTTCAAACTTCATCAATGGTGGAACCTAGATATTTGTGAAAATTAGACTTCGCTTAAAAGTGGATTTTTGAGAATATTATTTCATATTATAATAGGGAATGATAGAAAATGCATATGAATTTTTTGGATGGGATCGTTTCAGATCCGTTTGCTTGTTCAAATTCCTAATTTGCTATTTTAGTGTAAAAATGTGAATAGTGTCGCAAGAAGTGAAAATGTCTTGTGTTTACGGATGTGAATTCCATCGTGAGTGGCATTATTGCTTTGGCTATATTTCCTTGTTTGCATAGAATGAGATGAACCCTAGGACTAGGTACTAGAATGAGTCGTGGAAGTCATACATGGTTTATTGGATACCCCCTACATGCTTTTAGTGCTCTTATAGGCTAAGGATGTTCGGGAAGATATGCCCGCTCGTGGAGCGTGGGACTTGTGTAGTTGTACATTCTTGTTTGTATGAAAGGATGTCAAGTTTCTATGATGCCATCCCTTTGGGCACATGTTACGACTCTCCCTATACTTGCACTCTAGCATCTAGATCCTATTTTGAGTAGCACCCGAAAGATGTATGTTCCTTCCTCTTTTGGTGTTGAGTTTGAATACTATGTTCATGTCAGGTGTAATGGCTTGTATGTCATTTAACTCCTCTTATAAGTGATTGGTATATCAATTGTAATGGTTTGTATTTCATTTGATTCCTCTTATGAGTGATGTGTGTGGCATGTGGTTTCCATGTGTGAGTAGCTTGTATGCCATGTATTCCATATGTTGGAATGTTGTCTTACTTCGTGTTTGATGCTTTAAATGCCTTATGTAGTTGCATGAATTCTACTCTTCTCCCTTGTGTGAATTGAGTTGCATTGACATATATGTTAGTTTCCCCTAATTGGGATGCCTATCATTTATCTTGAATGAAGTGTATTCATTGTGATTGGTGTGTGTGTAAGCCTAAACCTTTGTGCTTGAACCTCGCTTGAGTGTTTGGGCTGTGTGACTATCTCCATGAGCACGAGGGGTGGACCTACGGGTTCCACATGGTTGGGTAGCATTGCAAACCATCGTTAGGGACTGGTGATCTTAACGTGGTGGATCTACTTCGAGTTTGTCCTCCTCTTTCCGTGCTTTCAAGTCTCCTTCTCTTCATGTTTTCTTATTAGTGTAAAGGTTATAAATGTATAATTCAAGGACCTTGAGTCCTAAGCTTGTAATTGTAATATTGTTATTGGACCTTCCTCATGAAGGATGTTGTAATCAAATGATATTGAGAATAGTTGTATGCTTTGATTAGACTAGATTTGGTGACTCGGTGTGGGTGTCGAGCACCTAATTATTGTTGTCATTTCCATTCTAATTGTTGCATAATGGATGAATGAATATAGGAATCTCGTTTGGGTTTTAAAATGAATTTAGAACCTTATGTTATCCAACTCTTGTGTTGTGAGCGTTTAAGCGAGTCTAGGAAGGTCTTGCGAAGGCTTGTAAAGTCTTGTTGGGGTGGAGACTCCTAGTAGACCTTTCCTAGAGTGTTAGTGTTGTCTTGTAGCATTGATTCGCATTGTGGAACCATTAGTCTTCTGCTTTTGCGTCTTAGAGCTACGATCGGAGATCGTTAGCTAGAATGTGATCTAGTAATCCTTTTCGTGTGTAGTCATTTGACCTTGTGTTGGTCAGCTTGGTTCGATGTGGGTTGGAGGTCGATGATTCCCTCATCCCGTCCTCTTGTAGTCTTGTGAGAGAGCGCTACTGTGGATTTTAGTCACTCGTCTTAGAGATGTCAATCCCTCTCCTGTTGCTTCCTCGTGGTAAGTTGTTCCATGTCGGTAAGTCTTCCGCTATTATCCCCTTCCTTGTGTAATGATGTGGTCTTGTGCAGTTGTTCTGCAGTGTCAATGTGTTCTTATGACACTTGTTTGTGCACATGGTGTATAGTTGCGATATGTTGTCACATTGTTAGCATTATTGGTTGTTTCAAAAAAAGTTGTTTGGTCGGGTTTCGGCTTGGTCCTAACCGACGGATCATTATATCTAGTATCAGAGCCCATGTTGCAACGCTGGGATCTTTGCTTATGGCTATTACCCGCTTGGTGTGTTGTGTGTGGTGGATGGCAACAAGTGTTATTGTTGTTTCCCGCCCCTTGCATGTCTTGTTGAGGAATGCTTTTGTGAGGGTTAGTAAGACCCTCTAGTCTACCAAAAAGTGTATTCCAATTGGTCTCCTTCTTGTGTTTGGCTTTTTCGTTGTGTAAAGGGTTGTGACCCTTGAGTGGTTCCTGAGTGTGGTTATAGCCCATGTGGTTGCAGTGTGCTTGATGTGTGTGGTCCAAGTGCTTGTTGTGGCGAAATATTCATAGGACCTCTTGCCTTGAGTGCCTTAGTATGGCATTTTAGAGGGTTGAGTTTCCCAATCCTGACTTGTGTTGTGGAGGAATGATGACTCCTAGGCCTTGCCTTACCCTATAGGATTGGAGTGATTCCCTTGGTTGAGAGTCTCCCGAGGTTGAGATTGATTACTTCCCTATATCCTGTGTTGCAGGTGAGCATGTTGGAATTTAGCATGTTGGTGGGTTGCAAGTGACATGTGTTACCTAAAATTACCCTTGCTTGGTTTCTTAGTTGATGTCATTGGAAGGTCTGTTTGACCTTGAGGGTGCCAAGAAGTTTCATTTGTGTGTATTCTCTTCTTGTGCTTTACCTCCTTGTGCTAGTGATTGCTAGATTGACCCTATGTGGATTTGAAGTTGCTTTTGCATGTTATATTGCATTGAGATTATAAAATATGATAATAGAAAATGAATGATCATGTTGTTAGTTCATTGAGATTATTGCATGCTCTCATATCATTGATGCATTTGTGTGAAAGTGATTGTGTGATGATGAAACCATGTTTGCGTTCGTGCCTTTGTCAGAATTGTAAATCTCTCTCACCTTCTCTCTCTTCCCATTGGTTTAACGAAGATACCTATCTTTGAGTGTGTGGCATATTGAAATCCATTGTATGCTTGTCTCTTATGAGCAAATGTTTATGCATTCATGAAGGTTTGTTTTATTAGATCAAACCTTGGGTAAAGGACCTAAGTCCCCAAGTTGCATTCATAATCATTGAACATGTATGAATTTGAATAGAAAGTCATTCTGCATTAAGTAAAAGTTTAGAGAAAAAGGGAATAGGTTAACCATTTGCATGTTAATGATAATTGCATAATAGGTGCATCTTGTTGGTGAGACCTATAGTCCCCCTTTGCATTGTAAGTCTTAATAAATCATGTAGATGTTAAATTATTGTATCTTGATTCAAAATGCAAAATGTTAAATGTATGTTGAAGTGATAATGTTGCATACCTTGTCTTGAGTAAACATTGTAATGATATTGCACTGTGTATAGGAAATAAATGTGGTCAACATATGTGTGTAGTAAGGTGATTTACCACTTAATAATATTGAATGTGAATGTGAGTTATTATGGCATCATTGATTTACTCCATGTAGCATTGTGATATATTGTATGTGATATAGGTTGTAATTATAAAATAATGTTTAATGACATTATCGTCTTGAAAAGAGAAGATTGTATGGATGTTGGGAGTACACGTTCTTGGAAAGTTTGTATTGATCTTGCATAATTAGAGGTGGATAATGGTTTTATTTTGGTAAGAGGAAATTGGAAAAGGGTACTCCCTGTTATGTGAACATCCTGTATTAGTGCTCATGTTGAGTGTTGTGAATATTTTGTGCTTGAGTTGTGTTCCCGTGGGATTGTGGTACAAGGTGCCTGTTGACGGGTGTTTTATGACCGCACCAACACAGAATAAAGTTACCAACGGTCACTCTATCCTCTCTTGATCAAAGTATCCCGCATGCTAAGATTGCTAGAAAAATCATACGTTCAACTCCAAGGTTCCTTATGCAAGGAAATAGTCTCAGTTGGCTCGATGTGATTTTGTTGGGTATTCCAAGGGGACTTACACAATTGTTCAATTTGAAGCAGTTGCAAGATACGAATAATTTGTTGATGATGCTCAAGTTCCTAAACTAGTCGGGAAAATACTGAAATTAAAGGGGATAAGGATAAGGATGCTACTTTCTACTCCTAAAGGCAAGACACAAGGATCAATTTCAGCAAGCTTCGAACCAGATTCTGCTTTGCCTCCCTTCGAATAGCTTCTACAGAGCCGGTGCAATCTTCAAAGGATGGGGAAGGATATTTAAACTATGACACGACATGCACATACCATCACAACGATGCATACGGACATATGAATCACAATTGAAGTTAAGTGCAAAATACTCCAGTTGACCACACAGGGCGAACCCACCGTCAACGAGCTCGCTAGTGGTATGGATGAATGAAACTTGCTCAAACTAAACAACGCATTCCACAACTATCAACTACTTGCACAAAATAAAATTTACTTTACTCTAATCTACTTGAATTGGAAAGATGAAAAACCCTTGCTAGCTACTCACAATAAAAGAAGGAATCACCAATTAATGAAAATTATTTATACTATGAGAGTGTTCACAACAACTTCTTACAAAACTTTCAAAGGGAAAGTTTTTTTTCCTTTTCAAACTAAGTTATGGTAACTTCTAAGCTCTTCACTATATGCCTTCTCTACTCTCTAGCTCAATTCTCAATCTTACTTCTAATAATTTACAAATGAGGGGGGATGCCCCTTTTATATCTAGCCCAATCCAGTGGACGACTCGGATTCAAATACAATGAAGGGCTCAGATTGAGCCACATATGCCCTAATCAAGGCTCTACCCAAAAAACCGCAACTGAGAGGAGTGGGGCAATGAATGCACAGAAGATTCTCCACTCCTCTGCAGGAACCACTACGAGCAATTAATGCACATCATCTTCCTCCAGAAGATCATCATCTAGAAGGGTGTTTCCTTTCTCCTTTTTCTTGGCTGCAAAATCAATGAACCTAGTCAGCACAGCCTCAACCTCTCAATCTAAAATAGGCGAGATGTGATCAAGTTGAAACTCCAGCACCGTAACTGTTTGCCCATGTCGAGCACATGACTTCCTCCAGGCAACTAGAGCATCTTGAGTATTCTGAACAATGCTGGAGAAAGTGGACGTGTTTTTGAAATCATCCTAAACAAAGGTCTTCACCTCTGAAAAGAAAGGTACCAACCTACTCTTCAAATCATTTGCAGTTATCTCCTCAAAAGTTAGCCTACTAGCAAAGATAGCCTCCAACGTATTGAGGACTCCATCAAAAATATTTGTCATGGCCTTTCTAACTCTGACTGAATCTGCCTATGATGCATCATAGAATCCTCAACCTGTGACCACTGAAGAGTACCAACTGGCGAAGTCATATCTATCACCCTCCTGTATCACGCCTCCCCCAACCAAAGTTTGTAAGGGCATGTGCATCAAAGCCTCCAGGCGAAGAACAACCCTGGTCTGATAGATACGAGCCTCACCCCAAGCCTAATTAACTACCTCCATTTGTGCCATAATATGAGAGGCCTACCGATAGGCATGAGCAAGATCCTCCATAAACTTCTTTGTCTCAGTACGAACATTGGCAACCCACTTATCTGCCACCTGTGCCATCCTTTTCAAATCCTCTAAACCACTAACTGACTCTCTAGGAAATTCGGATGGGAGCTCAATTGCCGGATTTTCTTGCCCACAAGGACGAGACAAGTGTTGTACATAACCAATTAACGTTTTGTGCTCCATCTTCAATCTTTTGTACTTGCCTTCAGTGCGGAGCAATCTGTCCTTGAGTGCTTGATAGGAATTATCGCACTCCTCAATCACTTGTGCTCCAGTAGGGCAGCCAAGCTCCATGGTAGTGATCACATAGTTTTCCGGAACAACCTCATCCCGTTCACATTCCACCCTGGGTACGGCCACATGAAGCGTACGAGAGCCATCCTCATCTGTTGAAATCTTAGAAAAATTTCTAGCCTTCTTCTTCGTTGGAGGTGCATTGATCCTACTCAAGAATTCTTCCATCTCAACTGTTGGATCAGCTTCTTCAACAAAATCACGCCTCATCCTGTCCCTTAGCCATTCTGGCACCTCCTGCTACAAGTCAAAAATAATGAAGGGTTGTTCATTCCTGGTTTCTACTTCACGAACCTTTTATATGCCTTCATCTTGACGAGGCTCATCAATCTCTATAGGCTAAGTATCTCCTGAACTTTGGGCCTCCTGCCCTGTAGTGTCCTCCTCGAGAGCTGCCTCAATCTCTTGCTGGATGCGAATATCTGTGATCGTTTCTTCCTCCATTTCTTGTTGATTTTCTTCTCTCGGCATATTGATGCTCTGGCCAACTAACTCCCTACGAGGTGGCTTATTTGTTTCTCGTAATTCCTGTTCTTCATTCAATTTCGCTCTTTGATTAGCAAACAGTGAAATCTCCTGCATGCTTGGAGAATATGCCCTTGATGGCATGTGTGATGCCTCCTCAACTCTTTGAGGCTCAACCTGGACTGGCTCTTTTCCTCGTGGCTCTAGAGCTTGAGCAATTTGCCTCTTCTGCCTAGCAGCTGGTGATCTATGATCTCCCATTAATTTGTAAGTAAGGGGAATTGACTTGCCCTTAAGCCAGTTCACACGCCTCTCCACCCAACTTCGTGTGAATGTCAAAACTAGTATGCAAAGCGTATCCAAGTCTGTAATCTCTGGCTCTGACCGATTTGGAAGTGGGAGTGGCGTATTCCTTACTATTTCATAATCAGCCTGTATGACATTTATATCTTCGTCCACCTGGTCTGGCACCGGGGCAATCTCACATTCTCTGATCATGTCCAGTGGTATCCTTGAAAACATCCTTTTCCTAACTTCAACCTCATCCACTGCACTCGCCTAGAAGTCTTCAATTTGTGCCTTATGCCTGAATTCTTCAGACAGTATCCATCTGATATTTCTTTGAGGATCATAATGCTGCCTGTTGGTATGATAGGAGAGGTGGAAGAATTGAAGCTCATTTTCTGCTTCCTTAGCTTCCTGCAATGATGGACAAACTTCATCTGAACTCCCCATGGTAATAGGGAAGTCAAGTCCACCCTTCTTTTTTTTCTTCTGAATCTTATCATAGGCAATGAGTTGCCTAGATATTTCTAGCATCACAATCTTGTTTGTGGGATATCGAGGCAATCTGTATGGGTAAGATGAAAACCCCTGCAGCCTGATGTAAGTAAATTTCGGAAACTGGATAAACCAACATCCGTATTTTTCAATCAACTCTTGTGCCTCCTTGGATATTCTGTGATGAGTTCTTTGTTGCAGCGTCCTCGTTATATGCATCGTGAAGGCATCATTGACTCTCTTGTAATTTGAGGTGCTCGTCAAATGCAACTACGGACAAAGCCTCATGAATCTTGAATTGCTAAGAACCACACCCAATCGGCTCCTTGTATGATATCCCTCTGTATCTCGTCATCCGGGCCAACATGTAGACGATATATGAGCTCATATAAAATGTCTTCGTCCTCCTTAGACTTTTGAGTTGCTCATGCAAATTGTCACCGATCATCAATGCCCAGTCTACGTGCTCTTTGCCTTCCAACACAAGGTTGATGTAGTAAAACATCCAAGGTTCAAAGATGAATGCTTGGGGGCACCCTCCAACTCTGCTAAATATCATGATTAAGTCACAAAACTCTTGCTTCAAGTCTTCTGAAATTATTTGCTTTGGCAGCTTTGTGCGAGTTGGCTTAGGCCTGTTCATCCAACGAGAGTTTATCATATCAGCATATCGATCAAACGTGGATGCATACATTTTCTCAGCCCTCTCTCTCGTTTTGTAAATCATCTTCTCATAGGCTAGAATTCCAAATGCTTCCCCAATAGCTTCAAGCGTAAGGATGGCCAACAGCTTTCCATCCGGTGAAATGATAGTTCTCTGCTCTGTGTTGTAGAAGTTAGCACACTCCATAATCAGCTTTGGGCACCGAATTGCTGGTGGAAAACCAGCAACTGCATAAAGTCCACTTTTGACAATATTGTGCAAAGTGATTGATGGATGATGACCTCCAATCCCGACCATTCGTCTTTTGAAAGTCTCCAAATTGAAGGAGCCAAGATTTGTATCACTTAATTTGCCCAGCTTCGAATAAAACTTCAACTCTGGCAGGAAAGACTTGCTCAGCTTCTTTATTACAGCTTGCCTTGATGCACTTGCCTTGCTGGATTCAGCATGATTTTCCCTTCCAACAGCTCTTCTACTTGCTTCAGCCATCCTGCAGGAATGAAAAACAGCTATTAGAAAATAAGACTTAGAAAAATAATCACTTCGAGAGTGCTAGCTGAGTTCTGAAAATAAGAGGCTGCAGCACTTGAAATTTATAACTTCAAACCTCAACACCCTTCAACAAAGTCCCACTTCAACACTTAGAAAAATTTACTCGCAGCAACACAACCTCCAACACTTGTTTTATAAGCCAAGGCATTTTTTTTTGTACAAACATTTGTTTTATTTGCCTTAGAAAAAAATAATTTTGCCTAGGAAATTCATTAAACAGGCGCCAGGCTAAAATCTCCGTCGAAAAAACTTGAGCAAGGTGTGGAAAATTTTAAAATCATCTCCCAGTGGGAAATGTCCAAGACCCGGAAAAAAATTCCCCTCAGAAATCATCATATTCATGTGTATCCAAACGAAGGGGTAAGTTTAATTTTTATTATTTTTTTGAAAATAATAAAATTGCTAAGGTTTATTCAACTTTTAATTATGGACATACTTCATACCTGTAGCCTTCACTTTTCATTCCTTGGCATTATCCTTGTTTTCTTGAAGAAATTCTCTTCATGCTTATGGGCGCATCCCACCTTGCATTAGAATTTTTTTTAACATTATCACCCCTAGGCGCATTTCTCACCTTTACCTTGCAATGCCTTGGAAAAAATTAATTATGCTTGTTCACCTTGGGCGCATTTCACACTACATACCTCCACTTTCACCCCCTTAGGCATTTCCACGCCTTAGCAATCTTGCCTTACACTTAGAAATTTTAACATTATCTATCTTCCTTAGGGCGCATTTAGGGGGGGAGGGGAGGAAATTCAATACTTAGAGATTTTCTTTTTTTCTATTCTCCTTGTAGCCCCTTTGGGCGCATTTGATGGTATGAGGGGGAACTTTCAACGCCCGTCATTTTTCCTACCTCCTTCATGGCTTGGGCGCATATGGGGGTGTGAGAAGGAAATTCCAACACTTCATCCTTGTGGGCGCATATGAGGTGGGGAGGAGGAACTCCCACGCCTTAGAAACTTTTTCAACCCTTTACTTGCTTACACCTTGAGGGCGCATTTCCTATAGGGAGGAGGAATTTGTTTGTGCCTTGGGCGCATTTCACATGTGGCGGAGGAAGTCTTCCATGCCTTGGGCGCATATAGGGTGGGGAGAGGGGAGAAGGAACTTTTATACTTAGAGTATTTTCAACCCTATAGCCTTGCAAGCTTGGGCGCATATGAGGGTATGAGGAGGAATTTGCTCATACTTAGAATATTTTTTTCATATCCTCCTTGACCTTGAGGGCGCATTTCACATGAGGTGGAGGAATTCTCGCGCCTTGAAAACTTTTCTTTCACTCTCCATGAGGGCACATTCGGAGGTATGAGGAGGAACTTCTCATACTTAGAATTTTTAAAACCTCCCCCAATCTTGGGCTCATTTCACCCTTCCTCCTTTAGCTTCAACTTGGAAATTTTCAATGCCTCAACTACCTCTTGCCACTCTATTTTTAGTAAATTTCGAACAAGTGTGACTCTTCATGGCTTTTCACCCGTTCTGAACCTGGAGTTGGCATGATATGCTTCTTGTGGCCTTGCTACCCTATATATACCCGTTGCCCGAGCTCATCTACTATTTTAGCCCTCCTACTATTTTTAGCAAACCCTAAAATTGCCTGACTTTTGCAACTTTGTTTGACCTGAAATTTGCTTCACATGATCTTGATGATTTAAGTGTCCTGTTCACACCTGCCTCTGGCACAGACTTGCTATTTTTAGCCATGAAATGACTTACTAAAAATAGTAAGTACTCAGATTGCGTTCAAATTTTGCCAGTAGGTTGCTCGAAAGATGTTGATCCTAATGGGGTGCTTCACTTTGACAATTTCTCGAATTTCACCCCCTACTTTTTAGGCATAAAAGTGGAAACCCTAATTTGACTTGCATGCACCTCAAATGACCTTCGTTTGACATGATTCATGTTGCATGTTGCTCTGCCTGTGAAATTGAAGTGTCGGGTGGTCGTCGGAGTGTGCCTGCTAAAAATAGTAAATGCCCGAAAAGTGACTAATCAGTTGTCAGATGAGTTTGCATGTTACAGTGCCCGAGAGATTTCAAAAAACCCAGAAAACTGGTCCACATGCGAGCACTGGCTAAAAATAGTAAGTCCCTGAAAAATGATCAACTCTGTTTGCATGTCACGTTGTTGTGAAGCTTTTGAAAAACCCATGAGGAATATCCTGACACGCACCGAGAAATTTTGCATGCAAACCCTAAAAATAGCCTCTAGAGCTTGAATTGTTGAAAGTCCTCATCCTGGCTTGCATGTTATATCATCGTGAAGGTCTTGAAAACCCCGGAAAGATTCTCCAAACATGCATTGAAAAAGCACACATGCAAACCTTGAAAATGGCTCCTAAAGCCAAATTGCTAAAAATAGTCAGTTGTCAGAATCTATTCAAATTTTGCGTGCAAGCACCTTGAAGTTACCCGAATGTGTTGGAGCAGCCAGAATTCCAAAATTTTGAGGAAAAGACCCCAGATTGAACACTTTCTAAAAATAGTAAGTTGTCTGAATTCAATGAAAATTTAATGGGGGCCTGCCTGGAGCTTCCTGATCGTAGTGCCAAGCTCAGATTCCAATTTGACAATTCAATTTGACCTCAAACAAGCCTGAAGAATAAAAACCCTAATTTCATAGACTTAGCCAAAATTTCCAACTTAGGTCAAATACAGAGACATCCTCGGAAGGACAGAAGACCAGAGAGAGAGAGAGGGGGGGGGAACCAAAGCCAAAAGACCAGAATGGAGCAAAAATTAGGGGGTCCCCATCTTGAATGGGGTGAGGTGTGAAAAGGTCACAACAGTACCCATCCATGGATGATATGTTTTGCTAAGAGTATGGTGGAAGCATACTACTTCTTGTGTTTGCTTGTTTGTCACCTTGTTGAGATCCCACCCAAGGGTGGTTGATAAGTCAACATGTGTGGGGTCAAGTAGAATCGTGATACACTTAGGAAGGATATGGAATATGTTGTGACATTGGTATGGAGTAATCCTGCCACCCAGTCCTTTCTGAGAAGGGTAATTCACCTAGTTCCCCTTATGAATGGACCACAGATTTGGTTCATAGTGATAGCCTATTCACCACAGATCTTGACGAGGACATCGGCATTTGGTACTAGTTACCAGTGATAGGTTTTCTCTTTCCTTTTCTATGATATGTATCTCTGGCATCCAGCATAAGAATACTAAGTTGTCCCATGTTGAGATGGATTTTGTATTTGCACGTGTTCTGCCATGATGCCATAGATATGGCGCCACACCACACTGATGTTCCAACATAGTGTAGGTGATGATGTCGTGTTGTTGATGGTAGCAAGTTGGGCTTCGTGACACGATTCAACGTACATAGATACGTGAAGGCGCATTGTATTTTATGTTTCCTACTTGGTGGTAAGTGGTGTGGGGATGCTTCCACACTTGTAGAAAGGGCCTCATGTTTTCTTTCGATTGGTTTGTTTCGGTTAGCATATGAGTGTACCTTGCCATGTATACCTCTGGCTTCATCATATGGCCTGCGTGTGTCTTCTCCACGAGGTGCATCGCTATGCAAGGTGTGTCCAGCATGTGTCTTCTCCACGGGGTGCATTGCCATGTGGCATATGGCCATTGCGTGTGTTGTCCGCTTGGCGTATGACCATGCCACGTGTAGACGTGAAGGGGGTGTATCTAAGGAGGTGCATTGCCATCCATGTGGGATTTGCGTGACTAGGCCGCAAACACACATGAAGGACTATTATTATAGTCACGTTATTCCCTCATTCCTCGTTTGGTGGCTAGTTTAATCACATAATTATGTATTGTGCCATTTCGAAGATTGTGAATCTTATTTTGGTTATTGATGACTTTTATTTTGATTTAGAGGACCGGAAAATTTGATTTTTCTTATTTATAATGGTTTAGCCACAGATTGTGAAATTTCTTTGCACGTAGCTCTTGTAGTTACGTTGATTTAGTGTCGAAATTTCCAGATTTTCTTATTGTTGGAATTCAGATTTATTCTCTTCTTATTGATGATCTTTGATGGCTAGACTAGTTTTCTATTTGTTGTTTCCAAATGTTGGTCTTGTGTTGTAATGTGATTCCTCATCAGGAACGAGAGAGACAGACTCGGTTGAGTGCATACGAGGAAGTAGGCGCAGGGAACTTTGAGGATGGGAGTATGTGAGGCTGGTTTACAACTAGGTTCCACTACCTTCCTATATGTGTTGACTACTCCTTGGAGGCTAAAAACCTTACACAAACAAGGGGTTAGTCATGGTGAACTCATATGGATGATATCACCATTGTGTGTGGCCTAACACTATCGAGCTACCTAGTGAGGATTGGCATGGATTCTTAGTATGGTGGACCCAATGTAGACATTGTATTATGTTACCAATGATGTAAGTATGTATGTATGTATAAATGCATGTTTCATCTTGGATATGGTTACATATGAAAAGTTCAAAAGTTTGCTTATTATGCTTTAGAAAGTGTAAATTGTTATATTTTGTTGAAAATGATGTCAAATATCTTCTAATATGTGAGATTGGAAGTGTGGAAAAAAAATATTGTTGCAAACAATGGTGTTTTGGAAAGAATTGAGTGCTTATGCATCTTCTTTACCCTATTCTTAGTGGAAATTAATGTGTATCTTAACCTATCCTTTAATAAATGTGGATGTTAAAATAAATGCTTATTTTGAGGATTGTGACACATGTGATGTTAGCAAGATTAACCATGCTATTTTATTTTATGTTGAGACCTTATGAATAAGGCATATGTCAATATATTGATAATGATTCTTGGAAAGGTGAATGTTAAATGGATGTCATTTTTATTTCGTTTAGTGATGAATGATGTATATTATATTTCTCATCTTTGGGATGAAGTACAATCTGTTAATCTTGATTAATAGATTTTGAGTACTAATGTGTGACATGGTTGCATATTGAGTTTACATGACTTCCAAGAGTAAGTCAAATTTTAAGGAGGGAGGATGTAACACCTCTCTAACCCTAGCCTGGGTAAGGTAGCATTTTGATTTTGATTTAGTATTCTAAATGTTAAATGTTATCATAATGAGATTAGACATTGTTGATTAAGTGAAAAGTTGGCATGATTAGCTATGCTAATACAATTAATTGATATATATGGTAGTTAACTGCAGTCAGGATATAGTATGTGCTTCAGCTATGTATATATGTATATGCACAAGTACATTGTTGTGTGTGTATGTTTACAGGAACCAGGTATTGACTCCACCTAGCTCCACAGGTTTGAGCATACCTTCTCTGACGGTGGTCAACAAGAGATAGCACATTGGCCAACCCTTCACCTAAACCCTTATCGTCGTACCCAGTTGAGTATGACTTGTCTTTGATTAAATAGTGCAAACCTTGGATACCGTGATTGGTAACTTTTCGGAAAACCTTAATCCCCTATGTGGTCGACCTATGAAGAGTGTAAGTTTTTGAGTTAAACTGCATTTTTCCGTAAATTTTAATATAGGAAATGCATTTTATGATTAAATGGGGGAATTTAATATTTAAAAAGGGTTAATTGGGCTTATGTATATTCAGTTTGACCGTAATTGCATAATTTGTGTGATTAGGTTCAGTTAGGAAATTATAAGCATTATTTTATTATTTAATTTTAAATTGCGCTTATAAAGACCTAAATTGTGATTTTAATGTTGAATGTTGATTTATATTATAAATTGAATGTTAAAATTATAAATTGGAAATGAAGGAAATGATATCAAATAATATAATTCAAAAGGTAATACTTAATATTGCATTTTAAAAAGTGAAATGTGAAAATGAGTTTTAAAAAGGAAAAAAGAATTCATTTTTTTGGCCTTAGCATATTTTGGAGAGAAAATGTGAGGGAAAAAAAACCCTCTTTATGAAAGAAAATTGATTTTTTCATTGTGATGCAATTGGGCATGAAATTGCATGGGATCAATTGAATTTGGATAGGAATGGGGAAAGGAAGTGATGGGCTGCAATTTCATGTGCTCTCATTGCTTGTGTGCAAACATTCTCTCATTTGAATTTTTTGCTTCGGAATTGAGGTATTTTATCATTCCTTCGAATTTACTTGATTTTAAATGGTTTGAATGATTCTAATTGCATTGGTAGTATGTTAGAATCCTTCCATGTATTTTATTTGAATCAAATTGATAGTGTAGAATTCATATTGAAATTTTATTGAGAGTTCTCCCAAGTACAGGGTTACCATGCCCAATTTTTAATTGGAGGCTGAAATTGGTGTTTTTTTGTTAAGAGTGTGTTGTTGGGCACTTTTGGATCAAAAGGGTATTCTTACATTTTTGAATTTTGAATTTTGAAATTTTAAGTTTTTTCAAACTTCATCAATGGTGGAACCTCGATATTTGTGAAAATTAGACTTTGTTTAAAAGTGGATTTTTGAGAATATTATTTCATATTATAATAGGGAATGATAGAAAATGCATATGAATTTTTTGGATGGGATCATTTCAGATCCGTTTGTTTGTTTAAATTCCTAATTTGCTATTTTAGTGTAAAAATGTGAATAGTGTCGCAAGAAGTGAAAATGTCTTGTGTTTACGGATGTGAATTCCATCGTGAGTGGCATTATTGCTTTGGCTATATTTCATTGTTTGCATAGAATGAGATGAACCCTAGAACTAAGTACTAGAGTGAGTACTGGAAGTCATACATGGTTTATTGGATACCCCCTACATGCCTTTAGTGCTCTTATAGGCTAAGGATGTTTTGGAAGGCATGCCCACTCGTGGAGAGTGAGACTTGTGTAGTGCATTCTTGTTTGTATGAAAGGATGCCAAGTTTCTATATTGCCTTATGTTTTAGTGCCTTAGAAAATTTCATCCATCCTCATATCACCTTGGGTGCATTTCCCCTAGTGGCATTCCATTTATGCCTTAGAGACTTTTATGCTACGCCATTCCTCTTACTTATCTTGGCGCATTTGAGAGGGTCTACTTTCATTTTTAATACTTAGAAATTTTTCAATTCATCTACCTCCTTTAGCCGCACATCACCTCTTGTGCTTTTGTTTCACCACTTAGTTAATCTCCACTTGAGCATCCTTCATTCCCTCTTCATGGGCGTATTAGAGGAGTTGTAGTTTTATTCTCATTGCCTTAGAAAATTTTCAATCACCACGCTACCTTGTGGGCGCATTTAGGGAGGTGTAGTTTTACTTTTCAACTTGCCTTGGAAAAAATTTCTCAACTCCTCTACCACCTTGGGTGCATTTCCCCTAGTGGCATTCCATTTATGCCTTAGAGACTTTTATGCTACCCTATTCCTCTTGAGGGCGCATTTTTCCCCTTTGAGCTTCTGTTTTCATGACTTAGAAGATTTTGATGCCTTCAGCTAACCCACACGAGACTTTTATTTTTAGTAAATTCTGAAGACTTGTGATTTTTCATGAATTTTCAACTGTTTTGAACCTGAAGCTGGCTCGATGTGGTCCTTGTGGCTTGATTAACCTATTCATACCTGTTGTCCATGCTCGCCTACTATTTTTAGCCCACCTGCTATTTTTAGTAAATCCTTGATTTCTTGACTTCTGCAACTCCTCTTGACTTGAAATTTGCCAAGCGTGACCCTCATGACTTGTTTGACCCATTCACACCTACCCCTCGTGCTGGCCTGCTATTTTTAGCCTTGAACTGAAGGTGACTTACTATAAATAGTAAGTGCTTGGATTGCGCTCAAATTTTACCAATAGACTGCCTGAAGGATGCTGATGGTGATGGGATACATCAGTTTTTCATTTTTCCCAATTTTTTCCCCTCTTTAGGCACCAAATTTGGAAACCCTAATTTGACTTGCAT
>CM021103.1:171203918-171354851 GCA_007115665.2 Sequoiadendron giganteum | reverse complement strand
AGACTTGGTGTCAAGACACAATAGATGATTTCCTTCTGAGTCAAGTACATATCCTAGCCAAATGATAAAACTCGAAAGAACAACCTTGGATTCTAAAGTGCTTCCTCAATGATTATCCAAAACAGCACAACACCCCCCTCACAAATGGGATCCCCTTTATTCTCAACTAAACTAAGCAACAACTAAACTAAAGAGAACTAAGGAAAGCAAAGCGGACCAAGCTAAGCAAAAATGAAAAGGAAAACCTATTCTAACAGGACAAAAATTTCAAATGGACAAGACTTGGAGGACAAAAAAAAATTATATACAACTCCTAGCATGATTTCTTAGGACATTCAGCAGCAATGCAACAGTAGCGATAGTGCGGAGCCTAGAAAATTTCTCTTTGAACTCAAAAAAGTAATCTTTCACAATACAAATCTCAAACTCAAGCAAAACTTCAGGAAAGATTAGCAATTGAGGCAACTCATTTAGACCATGATTAATCCACAAGCAAGTTGTCTTTCCTAGACCTCCATAATCAAATCCATAACTTTCAAAATCAAGAGCAAGGAAAGAGACAACCTGGTGTTCTTCGTGCTTGAATGGAAACTCTTGGTTGTTGTGCACCGACCTACCGCGTGAAGAGAGATTCCAAACATCCTTTGGAGGTCGCCATTGGTGATGTGTGGTTCCATTTGCATCTATGACATGCGAAATTTTACTTGTTAATTCATCTTGAGGCCTTCTTGGAAGTAGACTCAGCACCCCTTCAAATTGTTCATCACTCTTTGCTTCATCAGGTGGTACTTTGCCTTCAAGTTGACATTCTTCTTTTATCCATTCATCTTTAGGAGGTCACAGTTGGTGATACAATACTTCGTTTGTACCAATCCCATGCTCGTGAAGTTTTGACTCAACCTTGAAACCCTAGAACAACTCTTTTGTGTCCTCATGTTGAATACACCAAGCATCCTTGTGCACATCCGTAAGTGTGTCCTTAAAAATTAAGGATTCCTTAACAAGCTAGTTTTCAAATATAAAGGGTAGTGCCCCTTCAAATTGTTTTGTTTGTGGGCGGGAGGCGGGGCATTCGAAATATGATGATCGTTCTTCATACATTTATTTTAATGTCACAACCTGCTCACTAGTTTTCCCATCTTTTTGATCATTTTCTCCAAGGGTACTTGAAATTTCTTTTCTTATAATGGCCTACAGCTCTACATTTGGATCTTCTCTTTGTGGTGTGGATGAATGCTTAGGGGGGATTTCCTCTTTTTCTTGGATTGACGAAGCATCAAGCGATAGGTCTTCGTGACAGTTTCCCGAACCTTGATCATTGCCCACAATTTCTTCGTTCTCCTTAACCTCTTCCATTTCAACGCCTTCTTCCTTCGGCGTAATGTTCGAAACTTCATTTTCAACTGCAATTTCTTTTGGCTCAACTGTGCTATCTTCTTGAAACTCACTCCTTTGATTGTCACATGATGTGGTGCTATGCTTCTTTGGATAAGTTTCGTCCATCACAACTGTGAGATGCATCTTCCCCATTTTGTCTTCTAGGCATTCCTCTTTTGGTGTAGGGTATGCTAGTTGAATGTGTGCTTCTTTGCAATCCTTTGAAAGTTCTACACTACATATACCCAGTTGTTCCAACAATCCTAACTAATGTTGCACTTGGCTAATGGCCTCCTTGCATAATTGACAAGTGAATTCTGAATGCCTTGCATTGTGAATTCTACACCAACCAGCCAACAAGATGCGTTCCGCGAGCAACTTTTCAATGCTCAACTGCCTCTTGCTCATTTTTTTGTATCTCTCGAAGAATTCATTGAGACTTGGATTTTCTGATTCAGGGTTTGCTGGCACTACTGGTTTGAAAATGTCCTAAAAGAAAAAATTTCATTGCAAAACCAAATGTACCCTTGACAAGAATGTCACACAATTTAATTCATTGCGCCAAGTGGTGTCGTGAATTCTGCATCCATCTCTCGCTGCAAAGTCAAATAAACTTCTTGGAAACAACTGCGCATTCAAAACTTGATGTAGCAAGGGAAAATCAATTTGACAACCTTCATGGTCATAAGAAATTTGTGATCAATGCCCATCCATTGAGGAATCTCTTATTTTTTTAATTTTTTAACTTTTCACTTTTTTGGGATTTTTTGACATACAAGAGATCTAATATATCTCTGATTTGGCATTTTGAGCTTTATATTTGTTCTATCTAGTTGAATTTCTCCTCTCATGCCAGCCCTCCTTCTAGCACCAATTTTGTTGTGTTAGGAGGAGAGGCAAGCATAAAACAAATGATGACCGGAGCAATGTGTTATTTCCTCGTTCAGTATCCCTCCTTCTAGCGCCAATTCTGTTGACGGGTGTTTTATGACTGCACCAACACATAATAAAGTTTCCCAATGGTTACTCTATCCTTTTTTGAACAAAGTATTTTGCATGCTAAGATTGCTAGAAAGATCATGCATTCAACTCCAAGGTTCCTTCATGCAATGGATAGTCTCAGTTGGCTTGATGTGATTTGTTGGTAATTCCAAGAGGACTTACACAATTGTTCAATAGAAGAGAAGAACTTGCAAGACTCGTAGGATTTATCAATGATGCTCGAATTCCCTAAGCTAACCGGGAAAATGCTTAAATTAAAAGGATATAGGGACTAGAGATGCTACTATCTACTCTAAATGTGGAACACGAAGATCAATTCTTGCAAACTTCAACCAAGCTTTGCTTCGCCTCACTTCGGACAGCTTCTACAGAACCCATGCAATCTTCAAAGGAGTAGCGAGAGATATTCAGACCACGACTCAACATGCGGATACCATCACAACGACGCATACCAACATATAAACCATAATTGAAGTTAAGTTCACAATGTTCCAGTCGACCACACAAGGCGAACCCACCGTCAATGAGCCCGCTAGTGGTATGGATAAGCGAAGCTCGCTCAAATTAAACACCACATTCCACGACTACCAACTACTTGCATGAAATGAAATCTACTCTACTATAAGATCTACTTTAAGGTTCTATGAGAATTAGAAGGACGAAGAAGCCTCGCTAGCTACCCACAATAAAAGATGGAACCACAAGCAATGATAACTCTTTTTATTATGAGAGTGTTCACAACAACTTCTTACAAAGCATTCAATGGGAAAAAATTTCCTTCTTCAATCTAAGCTATCAGTCTATGCTAACTTCTATGCTATTCTCTCCTCTCTAAATGTTTAATCTCTAATTCTAATCTAATGAGTTACAAATGAGGGGGGATGCCCCTTTTATAGTTGGCCAAGTCAAATGGACGGCTCAGATTCAATTACAATGAAGGGCTCAGATTGAGCCACTTAAGCCCTAGTCAAGGTTATGCCCTAAAAACCACCATAGAGAGGAGTGGGGTAATAAATGAACAAAAGATTCTCCACTACTCTGCAGAAACCACTATGAGCAATTAATGCCCACTATCGTTCAAAAGATTCTCGTCCAAAAACGGGTTCCCATTGTTCTTCTCCTTGACTAAAAATTCAATGAATCTGGCTAAAATAGCTTCAACCTCTTGAACTGAAATGGGTGGTACATGGTTGAGCTGGAATTCAAGCACTGTGACTGCCTGTGCTTGCCAAAAGAAAGATTTTCTCCAAGCCTCTAAGGCATCTTGTGCTGTGTGAAGTATGCATATTAGGTCTTTGTGGAGAAATTCCAACACTTAGCTGTTTCTTCCACCATCTCCCTTCATGGTTTGGGCGCAAATGAGACATCATGGGGGAGTTTTTAACATGTAACTTTTCTCCTTCTAAGGTTGTAATGTTGTCCCGGAGTACTTGCTCCCTCACCCCAAGTCATCATGCCCTGGTCCTGGTGTTCATCCTGCAAAACAAACAAAAAGGAGAGCATCAAAACACTTGTTCACTTCACTTATCTAATTTCCATGTTCTGATTTCCAAGGCCCGATTAATCTTTGGATCTGATAAAATTCATCATTTTTCTCTAGCATAACTTTTCATCATCGGCACATTTAAAGACTTGTGTGTTCATTCCATGAGGTCTTCTTTAAGGGCACATTTACCACCTTGAGTTTGCCTTAGAAATTTCTCATCCCTAAGGCTGTACCTGAAGGAGGTCCTCTTTGATTTTGCAACGCCTTAGAATCCTTTTTCCACTTATTTCATTTAAACTCCTTTTGGCTTTCACATTCCTGTTGGGTGCATTTCTCCTCTTGGCACTTCACATTCCAACCTTAGAAAAATATTTGACTCCTCTCACCTGTTTCTTGCCTTAGAATCTTTTCAACTATCTTGCTCTTCTTTCGGGTGCATTCAAGGAGTATTGCCTTATGTTTTAGTGCCTTAGAAAATTTCATCCATCCTCATATCACCTTGGGCGCATTTCCCCTAGTGGCATTCCATTTATGCCTTAGAGACTTTTATGCTACCCCATTCCTCTTACTTATCTTGGCGCATTTGAGAGGGTCTACTTTCATTTTTTATACATAGAAATTTTTCAATTCATCTACCTCCTTTAGGCACACATCACCTCTTGTGCTTTTGTTTCACCACTTAGATAATCTCCACTTGAGCATCCTTCATTCCCTCTTCATGGGCGTATTAGAGGAGTTGTAATTTTATTCTCAATGCCTTAAAACATTTTCAATCACCAAGCTACCTTGTGGGCGCATTTAGGGAGGTGTAGTTTTACTTTTCAACTTGCCTTGGAAATAATTTCTCAACTCCTCTACCACCTTGGGTGCATTTCCCCTAGTGGCATTCCATTTATGCCTTAGAGACTTTTATGCTACCACATTCCTCTTGAGGATGCATTTTGCCCCTTTGCGCTTCTGTTTTCATGACTTAGAAATTTTGATGCCTTCAGCTGACCCACATGAGCCTTCTATTTTTAGTAAATTCTGAAGACTTGTGATTTTTCATGAATTTTCAACTGTTTTGAACCTGAAGCTAGCTCGATGTGGTCCTTGTGGCTTGATTAACCTGTTCATACTTGTCATCCGTGCTCGCCTGCTATTTTTAGTAAATCCTTAATTTCTTGACTTTTGTAGCTCCTCTTGACTTGAAATTTGCCAAGCCTGACCCTCATGACTTGTTTGACCCATTCACACCTGCCCCTCATGCTGACCTACTATTTTTAGCCCTGAACTGAAGGTGACTTACTATAAATAGTAAGTGCTCGAATTGTGCTCAAATTTTACCAATAGACTACTTGAAGGATGCTGATGGTGATGGGATACATCAGTTTTTCATTTTTCCCAAGTTTTGCCCCTCTTTTTAGGCACCAAAGTTGTAAACCCTAATCTGACTTGCATGTGCCTCAAATGACCTCCGTTTGACCCCATTTTTGTTGCATGTTGCTATGTTCGTGAAATTGAAGTGTTGGGGAGCTGCTGGAGTGAACCTACTAAAAATAATAAGTGCCTGAAAAAGTGATCAACCAACTCTTGGATGTATTTGCATGTCATATTGCTCGAGAGATCTCAAAAAACCCAAAAAACTGGTCTACATGCGGGCACCTGCTAAAAATAGTAAGTCATCATTTTGACTTGCATGTTATACTATCATGAAGCTCTCGAGAAACCCAAAAAGAATATCCTAACATGCATTGAGAAATCACACGTGGAAACCCTGAAAATTGCCTTCAAAGCCAAAACTGCTAAAAATAGAAAGTTGTCTGAATCTACTCAAATTTTGCATGCAAGCTCTTTGAAGTGTCCTGAATGTGGTGGAGCAATCATAATTCCAAAATCTTGAGGAAAAGACCTCAAATTAAGTACTTACTAAAAATAGTAAGTTGTCAGAATTCAATGAAATTATAATGGGAACCTACCTAGAGCCTCCTGAATGCAGAGCCAAGCTCAGATTTCAATTTGCTCAACTTGATTTGACCTCAAACAAGCCTGAAGAATGAAAACCCTAATTCATCGAAACACGCTTCAGACACGGCCAATATTTCCAATTAAGTCAAAGATAGGGACATCCCTGGAAGGATAGAAAGGATGGAGAGAGAGAGAGAGAGAGAGAGAGAGAGAGAGATGCAAAACAACCCAAAAATAAAAGCCAAAAGACCAGAATGGAGCAAAATTTAGGGGGTCCCCATTTTGAATAGGGCGATGTGTGAAAAGGTCACAACAGGGTGGAGACTCCTGGTAGACCTTTCCTAGAGTGTTAGTGTTGTCTTGTAGCATTGGTTCACGTTGCAAAACAATTAGTCTTCCGCCTATGTTTCTTAGAGCTACGATCGGAGATCCTTAGCTAGAAGTTGATCTAGTGATCCTCTTTGTGGGTAGTCGCTTGACCTTGTGTTGGTCAACTTGGTTAGAGGTCGATGATTCCCTCATCCTGTTCTCTCGTAGTCTTGTGAGAGAGCGCTATTGTGGATTTTAGTCACTCGTCGTAGAGATGTCAATCCCTCTCTTGTTGCTTCCTCATGGTGAGTTTTTCCACGTTGGTAAGTCTTTCGTTGTTATCACCTTGCTTGTGCAATGGTGTGGTCTTGTGCATTTATTCTGCAATGTCATTGTGTTCTTATGACACTTGTTTGTGCACATGGTGTGCAATTGAGATATGTTGTTGTCGCATTGTTGGCGTTGTTGGTTGTTGTTTCAAAAAAAGTTGTTTGGTCGGGTTTCAGCTTGGTCTTAAATGACAGGTCGTTACAATCCATCAAAAATGGACACACTAGTTTTGGGCTATGTATCCTTAATTGTTCTTGATGATGTCTCTACTGAAGCTTTCTCCTTCACCAATAAGGTGGTTCGCACCTTTTCAAACCTAGGACTAACATAATCATAAGTTGTACAGGAAAGGGCTATTACCATATCCCACCAATAAGGTGATCTAACAAGGTTGAAAGGAAGTCCATTGACATAAATGAGAAATGCTTTGATCTACAATCTCCTTCACTTCATTCTTGAAGGCCTTCCCCAATGAGCCTTTTTTTCATGAAATCGAAACATTCTCTTCTCCAAAAGATGGTGGCATTGGCATGAAAGGATGTGGGCCAGCCAATTGTGATAAGCCACTAGGAGGTTTGTACAAGCTTTTCTTGGCAAGAAGATGTGCAAGAGTCTTTGATCTACTACTCACCATGTCGACATCCTCTAGTTCTTTAATATAAGCCAATATTTGTTTCTTTGGCAACCCTTTTTTATTTGGCCATAGGCAAACTTTTATTCCCTAAAAAAGAATAGCACAAAAGTGCGCTTTCACTCAAAATTATGAGCTCTTATATTCTCTTCCAAATTGGCTACAAAGCCAAAGATAACCCCCACCACTAGGCAATTGTTGAATCATTGGCCTGATGATGCATGAAATTTAAATGAATTCTCTACATTTGGGGCAATTGAACTAGAATTACCAGCCATTTTGTATGAACCTAAAATAAAAAACATTACAAATTAACAATACTACAATTGAAACTCAAAGAAAAAATCAACATTATAATCCCTTATTATGCATAAAAAGTTCAAAAAAATATTCAGAACTTACCAAAAAGAAAAATTAAAAGCTTGAATATTTTTTTTAAACTTGAAAAATCTTTAAAAAACTATTGAAAACTTGAAAAAGATAAAAGATTTACTCACCTTTGATGATTAAATCTTCTTTGTGCAGCTATCTCTAACCTATTAGTGTAGGTTCAACTCCCCCATAGCCCTCACCTTTGAAAAGAAATGAACCAACTTTCAAAACCTAGTAATGGCAGCTTGGAGGAATTTTATTACAGTTTTTGGCCTTTGGTGTTTGTCGAATGAGTTGCAAACTTGTTAAAACCTTCACTTTAAAGCAACCAATGATATTGGGAAGTGTTTTGTTTAAAAAAATCTTTTTTTTAATGTTTTAAAATGCTTTTTAAGCCCCATGGGCCTCAAGTACGTTGAGGTTCTCCCAAGTCCACCCCTAGGTATGCCCAGGGTATCGCTTGGGTGCCCACAAATAACTTGGGGCACCTAAGTGATACCCTAGGCATACCCGGGGGCGGACTAGTAAGGGACTTGGTTCCACACAGGTACGGAAAGCAAAATAGAGGGACCCAATAACATAGGCTAAGAGCATTGCATGTGGCCATTGGTGAATTTACCAATTTTTGTAGCCTCCACAAATTCTTTCCACTCTTTCTAAGAAGTATATGAAGGATGCTCACTCTTAGTGGTACCTTCATGGCCAAACATTCAAACACCTATAGCCTCTTACGATCAAAATTTTATCACAAGTAAGCTTTTTAACTGATATCCTCAAAATTTGGATTTTTCCTTGTTGAAATATTTTTTTTCTAGTTGAAGTTTGATTCATAATTTATTAACTCTAAAAACTCTAAGTTTACCTCAATAGGTGCCATTTCACCTTCATCCAAGTGGAATTGGAGTACACACTCCATCCACTCAATAAGCACAACCAATTGGCTATCAAAAAAGGCAATGAGTTAGTTTACATGCATTCCAACTTATGCCTTCTTTCACATAAGCAAACTAACTACAAGTAAGGGATAATAAAGTTGTGGGATGTAGAGCTAGAGGAAACCTGACTTGGATGTTACTGGTACTCAAAAATCTTTATTTTAGAGGAGTCAAATAGTCAGCAAAGTTTTAGTGCTAGTGCCACTCCTTGTGGTTTTCCTAATCCGGCTCCATCATCTAATGTCACTGATGATGATGATGCTCTTTTCGAAGAGTAATGTGACAATGAATGATTTTATTATTTGATTATTGAATAATAAATATCTATCATAACATTTGAGTCTGACTAATTGACATCAAAGTAGTATTCCTAAACTTTATGGTTGTTTTGTTTATTCTATCCATGTTATGTGGCTATTTGAGCTTAATTTCTATTTTTAGGCTTGTGTGTGTGTGTGTTTTGTATGGATGCACCAAAACATATCCAACCTCCACAAAATCCAATCCCTTTACCAGTAAATCAGCTAAACATGTCACACTTGCCAGCCAAAACTTAGTTGCAAAGGGAGAAAAAGGTTTCGTCACATTATTTATGTGCCTCCTTATTAGTTTATGCATGGTTCTACCATCCATAGCAATATAAGTGTTACTTTCCAATCAATAATATTTTGTTGCTAAAGAGCTGGCTTCCACCAAAACTAAGTTGTTTGGGAAGGAGAAAAGACTATATGGATCTGAGATTTTAGCACTGAAAAATCCCGTTAGTGAACTTTTTACCTAAAACTACAGCATTCCTATCATGACAATAAACCCAGCATGGTTCAAACAAAGTCCAGTGCATGTGTAACAAGGTGATCCCAAAAAGAACGCAATTTCAGATGGGGACAAAAATTTGAAGAAACATCCAATTACATCTGCTATACGATAGAAATATCTGACAACACACTATGATGCCATCGCTGACACATTAGTAGAAATAAAAATATCAACAATGCAACATCTGAGGACCTGAATATGAGGAATCTACTATCAAACCTGGTACAAATTTAATGTACTTTAGAATTTAGTCATGAAAAAATCCTTCCTTTCAAACATAAAAGGATGTTTCAACAGAAATAGGAAAGGAAGATAAGCACTAACCACAGGTCGAATTTTCTTATAGAGACTGTATGTTAATAGTTTTGGAAATTTAACCAGAACTTCCCCAATAGCTTCATCATTAACTCCAATTGCACGCAAAAATCGCACCTTCAAAAATGGTAAGATAACCAAAACTGTCAAATTCCATCCTTCACTATATATTCATATGTGGTTGCATTCTTACATCTAAAACTATATATAAAAATGTGTATAAAACATATGATCACATGATTCTCTTTGCTAGAGTTTAAAGCTTATGATCATTCAGAAAGCATGAACGATAAACACTAGCATTTCTTTGCTTGACTATTTACACAAATTTCCATTCAAAAAATACAACTTGCATTTCAGCCCCAAAATTGCAACCAGAACTATTTATTGGGAATGCATGATACTGATAGCCCAAAGTCTAAAAACAACTGCCAAACTCAGATGACCTCAAAACCAATACCTTGGGAGCAATATTTTCTGTGAGATTAAGGCAGAAAATGGATGGTTCTTTTATAAGTAATCTCCTCATTCCAGATCGCTGAATGCCTAGATAGTACAAATACTTGACAAGAGGTTTCCATCCTTCCTCAATATTACATGCAAGCAGACGAGGCCTTATTGCTATTAACCTTCCCAGATCTGTATTGCTAAGGCCAAATTCTTGCAAGTATTTTGCCTGTCAAGGAAAGGAAGAAAATCACATCATTTATAATCATTTTTATCACTTGCAAATATGATCTCATGCTTTAATAACTAGGAGAAACAACTTGAGTTATTTCCTATGATCATTCCTTAAATGGAAGTAAAATTGTCAAAAGCATCTACTAACATGTGAAACAAACAAACAACAAAACTGCAAAAAGCATATGCTTTTTTCCCTTCTTCATAGATACAATAAATGAAGTTTCGGCACTGAATCATGATGTCACTATTTAGTAATTAGTATTTACATAAACTCAGTTGGTTCACAAGGAGCAGTTCTGTTTCCACATTCTAAGCAATCAACCAAATTCTTGTTAAGAGTATATCAAATTTATCAAGGACCAAATTCGACAGGCAACCCAGAATCTATCTTGTATAAGCAAACACCAACAAATCACTAAACCTTCTTTCTACCAGTAGTTTCCAATAAAACCTCAGCTTTAACAGACACATCAATTTATGTATGCTCTAGTATACAAAATTTAAGCATGCTCTAAAGTCAATTACCCTCCACAGGTTCCATGATCAGGTCAAAATCCACCTGCATTATATGTGGATGCTTGTTCCTTTTTAAAGACTTTCCATTATTTGATTAACAAAGACAAATATTCCATGAGAAGAAGCACAAAAGGATGGACAGAGGCTTTGTGATGTCCCCAATTTTCTTACACCCAAATTAATAATTTAATCAATTAATTAAATATTAAAATTGTCTTTATTTATTCTAAAAGACATTTTATTTATTTAATTAATTAATAATATTTGGCTTTATAAAATATTGCTTTGGGAACTTTAGCCTTATAAAGTCATGAAAATAAATTGGTTGCAATAACTGAATTGGGCGAAGTTATATGGGCATTGAGAGCCGACAGAGGGATATCATGGAGATTTGAATATTGTCTGGTTTTTGAATTAAAGTATCTGAGAACGGAAACTCTCAGACTTCGGAGGTCAATCTCAGACGGAAACCCGGGTTGGCCAATTTGGTATATATTCACAGTTGATTTTCAGAATTTTGTTCTGAATCAAATGTTATATTCAACGAAACTATTTACTGAAGGAAACGGGTATAGAGGTATTTGTTCTTAAGTCGTCTCTATTAAGAGGTGAAAAATGCTTTGTTCTGTATAATCTCAGAATGCGTGGATTCAGTTACTCATAGCGTGGCCCCATTTTGGTTTGATTTGGATTCGTGATTACAAATGTTTGATACGCCACAGTACCGATAATAATATTCTTGCATATAATCTTTGAAGTTTAATATTGAAGGAGACGTTTCAGATTATACCCGATACTTTGGAAGAAATGAATGAATGGAATATTTCCGCCACTTTAGAATAAGAGCCCGACTGGAAATTGGAACCTGCATGGAGACAAGGGAGTCAATGAATTGACCAATAATCATTTGATCAAAAGATGGGATTTCTAATGGCGACAGGTTATATGAGAAGTGTGACTCATGCTCGAATATCATCAATACTGATCGGGAGGCTCTATCATTGATGCAGTTGCATTGTATCACCGGATGTTTATTCTAAGTCACTCCCATTTATCGATATCACCGGCGTTGTTCATCATAGCATCCCGTTAATCATTCCTATCGATGCTATAAACAGTTCATTGTGTGGGTACGGGGCAGAGCTAGTATTGTTGGTGCTATGCGTGTTCATATATTTCTGAGCGGCTGGCATAGGCATGAAGGAGTCAAGACTTTCAATATATAACAGGTCACTTTGTGTTGTATTTTCTGGAGTTTGGAGTACGGGCTTGTTGATTGGTGCGGACGTCTGTATGCCTGGAACCATATTGATGTTAATACTGGAGAAGTAGACGTTGATGGTCTATTGATCACCCATATGGGTACTTCCGAATCAGTTTCAGGTCAGACTTCATAATCTGTGTGCAGTAGTCGATGTTGTATCTAAAGTTATTAATGTTATGAACAAGCATTGCTATTCAGACTATGCTACAGGTCAGATTATGGTTAGTACTTTTGACACTTCTAGAAATTTCTGATTGAATCATCTGATGAAATTAACCATGTTTTGTTTATATCTGCCACAACTCTGAATATATATTCATCCCGGTCAGAATGGTTGTGTTACCAGCCTTATTTGATGAGAAACATTTGAGTTTTCTGTATATGAAGATTTCAAGGTCTATATATATGTTTCTCAATTTATATATATGCATATGAAGATTAAGTAAACAAATTTGCAATGTAAACTGTTTTGGAGTTATATTTCAAGGGGCATATTGAAATCCAGAAGAGGAAAATCATTTCAGACAGTATCAGAAGTTAGTTTGCTCAGATTTTTTGACACATAATATTATCACACTTGGGGAAATCGATAGTAATCTTGATCCATTGGGTCAGGGTTATTACAGACTTGATTAAATTTTGAGTTGTTATTGTTGGATATATATGGGCAGTTGCCTCCAACAAGCATGCCTACTATTGCCTACCCTATGAACATGCAGTTTTGATGCTTGACAAAGCTCTATTGGGCACTCACATTGTGCACCTACATTTATTGTAGATCCTGTAACTTAATAGTTTACATAATGGAGATCTTCCCACATCCAAACATTCTATCTCTATCGATCTCAGAGATCAACAAATGTTAAATGTGGGAGTACTGGAATAGGCAATGTACATGTGATTCAGCATGTACATAAAAAACGGCAAATCCAACACCCTTTGATAGACAAAAATAACAAAAATTAAACAGGCAAAGAAATCAAGACACCATGATGCCTTGCAAGATATGCAAGACCATCTGAAAAATGAATGACAAGACAGAAAAGGTGCATTGGTGAAGATTTCTTCCAGCAAACTGTATAGGCATAGAAATAGACAAGTGCAAGCAATTTGGTATAAATTATTTCAAAAACATGGAAGGAATTTAAATGCATTTGAGAAAGAATTTATATTGCTACAAGATGTTAATGAAATGCTAGAGAAATCTATAATGCAAAACATTGTCATTCATATATAGTCTAAATGTATAACCAAAAATGGAAAACCTGAGACACACGTTAAAGACCTAAGTATGCGGGCTCAAAAAGATGAGTTCATATAGCAGTTTATTTAAAGTAAAGAACCAAAATGAAAGTAGTGCATCTGACCTTATCAGGGGGGTTTAAAAAAGAGACCGGAATCTAGAAAGCAAGGACAAACGAGTTCGAGATCCCAGGTATTAGCGAATTTGACAAAGAACAACGAGAATAACCAACATCCAGTGAAGTGATATGAAAAGGCTAAAGCAGATATGAATTAGTGGTAAATAGACACTAAGAAAGACAAAAAGAAGGCCTTGCAAACCAAATGTAGAACAGAGGGTGGCACCTGAGCAAACTTCTTGATGAATCGTTGTAAAATTTGTCAAGTTTCAGGGAATGCTTTCAAGGATCACCCACTTAAGTTTAAGTTAAGAAAAGAGTCTTATGTCTTGCTGATGAATTGCAGTATGTCTAAGGATGCCATGCAATGGCGATAAAAATCCCACCACCAAAACTATCAATGTTGGGAGCAGAAATCAATATGATGCAGCATAAAAACTCATAATACAATAGCCAAGTTTTAGCAAGCAGGAACACTTCGTATATTATTTTCCTGACCAGAAAACAATAGTAGTGCATCTGACCTTATCAGGAGACTTAAACAAGAGGCATGAATAAAGAAAGCAAGGAAAATGAGTGCAAGATCCCAGGTATTAGCGAATCTGACAAAGAACAATGAGAATAACCGACATCCAGTGAAGTGAAATGAAAAGGCTAAAGCAGATATTGAATGAGTGGAAAATAGACACTATGAAAGACAAAAGAAGGTCCAGCGAACCAAATTTAGAACAGAGGGTAGCACCTGAGCAAGCTTGTCGATGAATATATGCTGTAAAATTTGTCAAGTTTCAGGGAATGCTTTGAAGGATTGCCCATTCAAGTTGAAGTTAAGAAAAGAAGCTTATGTCTTGCTGACTCGTTGCAACATGTTCAAGGATGCCACATGATGGCTATAAAAATCCCCAACACCAAAACTATCAATGTTGGGAGCAGAAATCAATACGATGCAGCAAGATTACTCATAATACTCTAACCAAATTTTAGCAAGCATGAACACTTGCACATGATTTTCCTGACCAGCAAACATTAGTTCCATGTTGAACTGCCAATGGGATGACTGAGCGACCATAATGAAGCAACAGGTCTCAATGTGAGCTTAGTCAAATTAGAAGAAACCACAATGGTTGTCACTCTAACACAAGCCAAGAGGGCACCATACATTGACCCAACTACAAAGAAACAAGGAATGATCAAGTGCATGAAGAAAATTAAAAAGAATGACAAGATGAAGTGAAAGGAGACATGTTGCAGTAGCAGCCAAATATTCCAGTCCCTTCAGAAATTTTTCCACTCAGACATTAATTTTGGAGCAGCAACTGTGGAGACAAATACAAGTTTAAGTTAGAAACTTCCACAAAGTATCCACAATAGCATGATGTACTGGGTACAATTTCTGAAAATCTGCTGCACATGTATAAGGAAGACATTCAACTTGTTATGTTAGGCCTAGATATCAATATAGGTGTAGTCAAATTCATTCCCAGAGAGGGAAAGAAAAACGAACTTAGGAATTAGAAGCCTATAACTCTGTTTAATGTTCATAAGATTTTAGCTCAAGCTTAGGCCAACAGATTTAATTCCATCTTAGATAACATTGTTACAAAAAAGCAGAGAAGATTTCTAGCAGAAAGATACACTCTAAATTATTTAATCACAATTGATGGGTTAGGATAATGTTTCGGGTCAAAAAGTATGTATTGCATTGACAGACTTTGAGAAAGAATGACAGGATAGAAATGCCCTCTATTGAGCTTACGATGTGAATGATTAAGTTAGTGGAAAGATATACTAGGATGGTCATGGTGTTATTCCAGTATGATTCTACACAAACAGAAACCAATGGCAATTTTACAGACTCCTTTGAGTTGAAAATATCAATTAGAAAAAAATATCTCTTAATTCCATTCCTTTTTGTTCCACCAGATGATGTTATACAGTACTTGCTGGAATGTTCAGGATTTAGTGAAACAGTGAAAAACGCTTAAGTATTTAGTGCTAAACAATCATTAGAATTCCAATTTGTTGAAATATGCCACTATGTTTCCTATAATTGAGCCTGGAAACTATTGATAGTTTAATAGGCTAGTTGGATATCTACCATCCTATTTCAGACTCCAAGAATTGAATTCAGAAGCCCAATATGTTAGGAATTGGGATGTGATGAGAACATTGGTAAGCAGAAAAAACATCTTCTATCCTTGAAAGGTAGGATCCGAGTTTGTCAAAAGTATCTCTCCAAATGGTGTATAAATTGTATAATATGTATTATGCCTCATGTTGATTGTTTCCCAATACCTGTTTTAACCAACTGCAAAAAATTGTATGGGACTTCTAGTGGTTCAGGAAGGGAAATAAAAAGTACCATATATGTATTGAAAACATGTCAAACCCAGGAGGTCAGGAAGCTGGGTATTTATGGCTCCAATTTATTATTCTAGCGATAAAGTGGATTGTCAAGTTAGCAATCGGCTATAGCCTATGAGTATGGGAGGTCTTAGTGAGGCATAATATCCTTAATGGTTTTGCCAAGGGAAGATCAGATTGGAAGAGTTTATGCATGGCTAACCTCTAGTTTGCACCTTTCAATGTTTAAGTTGTTGGATTCACTGTTTTTTCTTCAAATTTAAAGGCTTGGTCTGTTGTATGAAAATTGACAATCAAACCTGTCTTAACCTGTAAGGGAAAAGAGTCAAAACTTTAGGTCAATTTGGTGGAACTTGATCTATAGGGTAAACTGTAGCCAATAACTGAAACTACCAATTGTAATGGGACTTTTTCCCGAAAGTGAAAGAAAGTTATTTTTTCATGAAATAACCCTTTAAAATTAAAAAAGAGCTCTTTGGTTAAAATCGGCGTTGATAAAGAGTATTTATAGAAACTATTTTAGAAGGGGATGAATAGTTGTATTTATTTAAATAATTATATTAAGGCAACCTTTGTGAAAGAGTGTGATGGTTTGAAAACCACCCCTTAGGTTTATATAAAGCATTTATGTGAGACTTGGAAAGGGACATGGTAATCACTAAAAGAAGAAGGTGGTTTGGTGGGCTATGGGCATTGGAGAAGGGGACACACAAAGTGTGTCCAACTCAGGGTACAAATTGTTAGTTTGTGAAGCGTAATCATGCTCTAAGGTTAAAATTTGGCCACTTTGCCAGGCATGGTTTCCCCCCCAAATAACTAATAGGGGAACGCAGAGGGGGCAAAGCCCCTCCTGTAGGGTCCCGGTAGACTACCCCCTCAACGGGGGCTACTAGGGGCAATGCCCCCAAAGCAAAAATTCCCTATATTTTAATAAAGAAGTTCATAATTAAAATTCTGTTGAAAACAGTTTGTAACTACCCTTAATTTGCAGTTTTCTTTGTTGTGAATCAATGGAAAATTGTGATGCACGGTTGCAAGTTGTAAGGTCACGCATTTTGGTGGTTACATACAGCAAATCACGTGTGCATGAGATCGCGTGTGGATGAGAGTAAGACAGCGCGGTTTTTTGTTTGAGGACCACACAACTGTGTACATGGGTGTAGAATGCAGTGAGAAGTTTAGCGCAAAGCGCAATTTGTGTTTGGAGCATGCAGCTGTAGAAATTGCTGTGGATTAAATAAAATAATGTAACTCTATTTTTCCTAGAGAATTTTAATAAAACAGATAATTGTTTTGTGGACGTAGCCCAAAGGGTGAACCACGTTAAAAATCTTGTTGTCTATGAATTTATTCACTTCTGCCATTTAATTCATGATCTGCATTGTCTATTTCATTATATAAATTTCTCAAATACTTCCTGAGATCCCAACAATTGGTATCAGAGCACCGCTGTTCAGTAGTTTGGCAGGAGAATCTCACAGTTGAGTGGGAGCAATGGTTGAAGAAGGGAAATTAAAGGTAGAGAAGTTCAGCAGCCAGAATTCTCAGTTATGAAAAATGCAGACGGAAGACTACCTATATCTATCACATCTCGTTTTTGTTAGTGTTTCTTAGATCAGATTATACAACTGAAAGTACTTAAAATAATGCAACACATAAGACAATAAACACAGCAAGATACCCTGGGAAAACCCTCCTCTTGAGGGAAAAAAACCCAGCAAATAATTCTCTTATATAAAGTAGAACAAGGGCAGAATTCTGCTTACAACTCAGGCCTAGCACATAGGCGAATTTGATACAATAGCACTTCTCCTAAGTGTGAATATGAAATACCTTGAAATAGGTCTGCTGCTACAAGATAATAATCTGCTGCCTAAGTGCGAACTTGCTTGAAGAAATGCGAACTTAACTTGATTACAAATGACAAGGAAAGACCTTGTACTTATACAAACTCAGGCACCTCTTCACTTAGGTCGGCCCTCTTAGAGGAACATAATAAATGTTAAGTACAAATGAGGTCGGCCCAAGCAACAAGTAATATATGCGAATCATTAGGGTCGGACCTTTATGATTGATATTTATTATTGACAAAAATTAAATAGCCGAATGGCTACTCATTTAATTTATGCTTCCTTCTTGGAATGCGTGCAATGGAAGTGCAGCCCTAAGCTGCTATAACATCAACACTCCCTCTCAGCTAGGGATGATACTTTCACCTGCACAAGACACATCATATCAATATGACAACAAAATAGAATATCACCTCATCGTGATATCAACTATCATGGCTACCTCCATAGATGGTATGTACAAGTGCTCATCACTTAATGTAATGTTTCACCTCAATGTGATTTTCACCATGGCTCCTCCAGAGGGTGACACACAAGTACAAGTAAATCATCACAGATTCCCTCACATGATGCTGTCATGGAGTCACACACATGACATCCACCATGGCTCTCCCAGAGGGTGGAAACAAGGGCTTTCACCTCAAATCTCGAAGAGAAATGCACTACCAAGGGCTTGCACCTCAAATCTCTCTCAATAGAGAAATGCATTACCAAGGGCTTGCACCTCAAATCTCTCTCAATAGAGAAATGCATTATCACATCCGAAGATCACTGATACAGAGACTCCCTCTCAGGTAGGGCTTCATTCTCCACCATATCAAGCTTGTCTTGAAGGTACACAACCATTATCCTAAAAAGAGATGCTTGATGAGAATGACTGCCATCTGGAGTATCAGTGTTGATATACCTCAACTGAATATCTTTCCTCGATACCATATCTCTGATATAGTGGTATGCTTAGTTTTGTCATGAAATGCATGGAAAGACAAAAAACTTCTCAAAGCTTTGATCACAAAGGATGACAGTTGGCTTCAATACTTGTTCAACCAATCCTGCAAGGAACTTTCGAAGCTACGAGCTGCCACACAATCTGTAATGTACTCAGCCTCTACTGTACTCAGTCCCACAGAAGACTGCTTCCTATTGAACCAGGATATCATCGCAGGCCTCAACTGAAACAGCATCTAGAGAAACACAACCATCTTCCCTCTAAATCTTAAGTCTCTTGCATCAACCACTTGACCTCATTGCCTGCAACGCTTGCCTTTAGAGAAATGGTTTCCAACGCACACCTCTCTAGAGATTCAGGGTTGTCCTCTTCAACCGCATCCCAGATCACTCTATTCTGAATAGGTTTGCGGAGCTACCAATCCAGGTTGATTTGAGCAATTCAAAACACAACTACTGAAGAGGTACTTCAATAAATTAACATCCAGCCTTGCAACACTGCAACCCTTACTTATTCTCAGTGAATCATAGAACTCCCTCTTGATCCTGGCTTCAGAGATTGCAAGGAAGACTTCTGGAGATGTACTCCCTCTAGCCCCCAACTCAGTCCCTCTAGGGTTTACTCCCTCTTGATCATTTCTTCGGTTGACATGTCTTCTTCACAAGATGCCTCAAGCTTTTCATCACTAAGTAATCTCTTATCATCTTCTTCCCCCTAAACCTATCCAGGAAACATTTTAGATAGAGATTACTAACAGTCCATAATTATCCAAAGAAATATCAAGATTAGAATTGTACAAGTTATATCATGAGAGAAATTTTTCAAAAGATCTTATGCTAGTGAACACAACACAATTCAAGAGAATCTACTATCTCTCTTAATTACAAGATCCAAAGAATAAATAAATGATATAACTGAGAAAACAAAGAATACTTATCTTTTTAACTATTCTGATAGGTCCAAATGCTGGACATAGTGTGATACGTTGTACTTGAGCTCAGATCAATCTGTACCCATCACAGTTTGAATACAATGACGACCTGAAAGGTACTTTGACTTCGAGAGATATCTCCAGCCATCAATATAGTCCAATGATTGCAAGCTAAGACTCCAAGCTTGATCATTTCTTCATTCGGTTTGACTTCGATATTCAATCTTTCCAGATGCAGATTGCTTGATGCTCAGGTTATCTCAATGTTATAGCATGAATTAATAGTTACAAAAACAATTCATGAACATTATTCAACCATGCAATACTTATCTCATGGATTTCAAAATCTCCTGAGTAATAGATAATTAATTCATCAATCATGACATGTCTTTCTTTCAATTTCACAAAAGAGCTAATCTCAGCAAAACAAAAGACAATCTTCACAAATTAGCATGATCCTACTTGCAATGAATAAATCTAAAGAATCTTATCACAGTGATCACTATTTACTGATCACACATAATCCTAAGTAAATAATGTCAGATTTGCATAACTCAACAAATTGAATTTTAGCCTAGAATAGTAAATACAATCAAAAACAAAGAAGACTTATCTCTTAAATATTCTGAAGGGTGGACACCGTATGATATGTTGCTCTTGCGCTTAGTACACAACCTTCACAGCTTGAACATAGGCCCATGACTAGAGTAGAAATTCACTAGAATCATTTTGGGGAGAGATCTCAATCACATCCGCAAATGAAGCATGTTGATTAGGCCTGGTAGGACAATCCTTCGCATAGTGACCAAATTTGTCACATTTAAAGCATTGAACACGAGAGAGGTCCCACTTCTTTTTGAATGCAGGAGCACCATTTGACCCATTATCTCTATTCCTCTTGAAGAATCCTTTCTTCCAACCTTTTCCTTTCTTCGATGTATGAGAGGTGAGAACATGTAAATCTTCATTCTTTGAACTTTGACCAATGCCTCTAGCCGCCAACCTTGACTCCTCTTGAATGCAGTCTGCCCTTAATCGATCAAACTTGGGAAGTTTTGATCTCGCATTGATTCTTTGAATGTAAGACTCCCAAGATGAAGGAAGACCATTAAGAGCCAACATGGTCAAATCCTTGTCATCAACAACATGACCGATGGTAGAGAGTTGATCTCTCAATTCGGAAATCTTCATGAAGTAGGTGATGACAAACTCTGCTTTCGTCATCTTAATGTGAAGTTGTTGTTGCTTCAAGGTTACGGCACGACTGGTGTTGTTGATTTCATACATCTCTTCCAATGTTTTGAACATCTCCCTTGCGGTATCCAACTTGAAGACAATCGGAACAATATGATCTTTGACGGAATCAACCAACACTTTTTTTGCCCTAGTATCTTTCTTCCTCCACTGCAACTTTTCTTCTTTGTCCTCAGGTTCAGGAACTTTTGTTTTCACAAACTCAGCCAAATCATTCTCTTCCAATGTGAGCATGATCCTGAACCTCCATGATGTGTAATTAGAAGCTCCTTCGAGTCTTTCCTCGTTTTCAGACCATTCACCATCTTGAAATTTGAATTAGGAGATAGACTGAAAAAGATTAGAGTGAGTGTTGCAAAACAAATCTGATCACGATCTTTTTCAAACCCATTCTGATACCATGTTAGTGTTTCTTAGATCAGATTATACAACTGAAAGTACTTAAAATAATGCAACACATAAGACAATAAACATAGCAAGATACCCTAGGAAAACCCTCCTTTTGAGGGAGAAAAACCCAGCAAATAATTCTCTTATATAAAGTAGAACAAGAGCAGAATTCTACTTACAACTCAGGCCTAGGACATAGGCAAATTTGATACAATAGCACTTCTCCTAAGTGCGAATATGAAATACCTTGAAATAGGTCTGCTGCTACAAGATAATAATCTGCTGGCTAAGTGTGAACTTGCTTGAAGAAATGCGAACTTAACTTGATTACAAATGACTAGGAAAGACCTTGTACTTATACAAACTCAGGCACCTCTTCACTTAGGTCAGCCCTCTTAGAGAAACATAATAAATGTTAAATACAAATAAGGTCGGCCCAAGCAACAAGTAATATATGCGAATCATTAGGGTCGGCCCTTTATGTTTGATATTTATTATTGACATAAATTAAATAGCCGAATGGCTACTCATTTAATTTATGCTTCCTTCTTGGAATGCGTGCAATGGAAGTGCAGCCCTAAGCTGCTATAACATCAACAGTTTTTGCTTGAATAAATTTAATTAATAAATAAATAGAATTGGTTAAGATTATCGGGTGATTATCTTATGATTAATTGATTATGGATAAATGTGTTTTAAATTAGATGTTATTTTAAATGCTTGAAATTGAAATTGAAATCATGTTGTGATTATGAGTTTAAATTCTTGTATGTGCTTCGACTATAGTTTTGAGGACTAACCTACTGATGGCAATCTGAGTGCGACTAACTGCAAGAATATGAGCAAGTAATTGTTGAAGGCGAGAACATGGTTGAGGTAGGAGTATCCTAGCCACTTGGAAATGAATAGCATGATGGATCCCAATGCACACACACACATAGTTGCATTCATATTTGCATTGAGTATGTTATGATTTCACTGTGTTATCTTGGTTACATCGTTGCTTTTGTGTTCTCTGAATATGCCATTGTGTGTTATGACTTAATAGATGGCTATGTTACAGTTATTATGTTAGTGGAAATAGACTTAATTGGTGAAGTAAAAATATGTCTTAGAGTATGTTGTTTTCAAACACTAATGATTGATTTGAAGAATAAAAAATTTTATTTATTATATAAATTGCACGATTCATATTTATATATATTAATAATATGATATTATTATTTATATATATACATAAATAAATATATTATTTTTTGTTATTAAATGTATAAATAGTTTTTAAAAGTTAATTTCATGATAAATAAAACTAATTTTAATTGTTATTAATATATAAATAGTTGTAAATTAAATTAAATTATATATATATTAGTAATAATATGATGATATAATATTATTACTAATATATATAAATAAATAAGTGTATAAAAAGCTTACTAAATAAATTTTAAATTATTTGCATAGGTATTATCAAAAGAAATAAATTCAATAAGTTTAAAATAAATAAATAAAAGAAGATATATTAAAAGTCTTGCATGATGAATAAAACAAAGAGATCTAAAACAAGAATATTAAAGTGGAGTCTTTCTTTTTTATATATTACTAATGCATGAAAACATATGGAAGGGGAGGACAGGAGTTAAAGATTAAAGATGCATGAGAAGAAAAAAAATTAAAAAGCATAAGAGGGGACGGTTGATAAAAGAGACGAGAAGGTTGCTTTAAGAAAGACACAACTCTATAGATTGTACAGGGGCACAGGTTGCTTGCCAGGCACTGAGCTTACTATGGGTAGTGCTGGCGAGTAGCAGTGAGTAGAGATCCTCAAAGTAGCACACAGTGACTAGCTTGCAGCAACGACTTCTTTTGGGGATTTCCTGGCAGCGATGGAAGAGATTTTTGGACATCATAGATCCTGCTCATTAATTTGAGTGATTCGTTTCAGCAAATTCAAGAAGCATATTCAGTTTATCAGATGATACCAAGAGGGCAATGTAAGAAGCTAAGCATGTATGATGAGGGTGATGATGTAAATAAAGTTTAATAATAGCCATAGGCGATTTTGGAAGACATAGAGCCAGCCCCTGTTACAACAAATCTTGACTTGTGTCGGTTGATGTTTGAAGTTTAAACCTCTAGCCCAATCTTATTGGGATAAAACTGAGCATGACTGCATAAGTGCAGAGTTAGGCAAAAGAGAAAAAGAAAAGTTCACAATGTGAATCATCGATGGCATGGTATGTGGCACTTGACAGTGGCGACTTCTGGTTTCCAGCTCAGGTGTACAATCATGAGGTAAGGTTGTTCATATCTTTTGCATTGATTCTCATCTATAGGGATTAATTCAAACATTTTTCTTGTGATTGTGTCACCATCATTAGGATTAGTCTAATTGGCAGTGTGTTGCAACTGTCAAATATGTTGTTTTAGTTAGAAAAATTTTCCATTTTAGTGTCATTTATACAAGATTTCCTGGTGTTCAGGTTCACAATTTATTGTCGGGTTTGTATTAATAGTATTGAGAAGTCCTCTGAATTATTCCTACTCTTCTCATTCAGGTGAAAATTCCATTTTATTGTAGCGGGTATAACTGGTCAAACTAAGAAATTGTAAGTTGTCTAGTATTTTGGTGACAATTGCAAGCAAATCCCACAGTAGTGTGTCGTACTTGAGTAAAGCTTAAAACCTTTGCTTGAGGTGGGTCTAGAGTTTTTAGACGGTTAAGAAGTTTCTTTATTTATGCTCTCCATGGTATTCAAATAGGGATTCTTTGTTAGTTGGAATGAGGTGAAAAGGATCTAATTAGCATTAGCTTGCTTTTTCCAGCTTTGTTGTAATTTAAATTATTGAATCTAGCTTGGCTCTTTATTTTCTCCCTAAGAATTAGCTTCTCGTATATGTCCATGTGTTGTACTGTTATGGGTGACTTGTCTCAATATCCACATCTTGCAACATTGATTTCATTTCCAATAATCTTTAAAATTAAATTGGCAAAACAAGTTAAACCTTTGTATTTTTCTATTGTACAAACTGATTTCTTATGGTTAAACCTACAAGGCATTAAAATTAGTCATTATTGCATGAAATGAAAACAATATTACACTTTAAATTATTGCATGAAACGGAAACAATATTACACTTACTTTAAATTATTGTATGAAGTTGAGAAATATTATTGAAAATCAATTTGCATGTTTATATCTAGTTGCATGTAAAACCGAATTGCGTGTCAATTATATTTTACTGTCACTTTGCATGAAAAGATTGAAACAATGAAAGATGTTCATATAGTCATTTGCGTGAAAAGAAAAAGAGTATTTATTTATTTTATGATTATTATGCATGTTATTATCTTCTATGTGTGATTGGGTTAACCTTCCAGGATAGGGTGCCGAATATGGGCTAACAAAGAAGGTCGATCCTCTTTCAGGATCTATCGGTTACTTCAAGTGCTTTGGCCAAAGCCATGTGTTCATTGAAATAGATGAAATTTACCTAGAAAATTTATTTATATATTTCTCTAACATATCTTGATAGTGGGACATTGCATGTTCATGTTATAAATGCGTGTATATACATTAGGCTTGCACTAGGATTCCCTCCTACTTTTTATTTCCAGCTTGCTAGGTACTTCATGCAGGGTCGAGTATTTTTCATTGTGGAAGAATTTAGGGGAAGCGTAAGCTTTGTGGTTGGGAGGAAAAGTGCCTTATTCATGTTCTCGTCTATTGACTTGTGGATAACTGTGAGAGGCGGTGGCGGTTACAGATTATATTGTATGTCCTCTGTAATGTCCCCATTTTTCGTGAGCGTCAGAGTTCGGGGGATCAGCCTATCAGTTGACACTTGTAGGCTAGTGTTCAGTGATTAGAGGGTCTAGTTGGGCGTTATTGAGCTTTTCAGGTGGCAATTGTTAGTGTTTATCTCTCCAAATTGTTGGTATATTCAGAGGGTTTTGGTTCCATTTTGAGGCACTTACTATTTATAGTAAGTCAATTGAGTGTCAGTGGCCAACCTTTCTATTTTGGGAAAGGCATCTAGATGAGTAGTGGTTTATGTGGTTGATCACCTAGTTCTGACGAAATCGAGAAATAATGAGTATTTTTGGAGTTATCACATTTTAATTATTAATAAAGTAATACTTTATTAATAATTAATTATAAAGTGCATATTATAATGTTTCATGTTGACTTTATTATAAGGGGGCATTATAAAGTCAATTATTAAAGTGCATTTATGATATGTTGGGCGCCCAAGTAATAAAATAATATAAAGTCACATCAAAAGTAATTATTAATGATTTTAAATGATTAAAAATGCCTCATTGGAAATCGAGCCACTTTGGAGAAGATATAAAAGGGTTTCAAAAAGCAAAGCATTCATTCTTGATCATTTGTGAAATTGGCTTTGAGCTTTGCATTTGGAGGTGGAGACCTAAGATTTTCAGCTGCAACAATCTTCGAGAGCATAGCTGCTTCATGAATCGAGCTTACCGAGGGTGTGAAAGATCGTCTAAGGTTTGTTGGTTGGTGGCTTCATACAGAGGTCACATTTGTGCTTCATCGATTCACAAGAGAGTTTCAGAACAAGGGTTTTGAAGATTTCATCATCATTTCAAGATCAGAAGATGGTTATCCGAGTATGATCTTATTGTAAAATTCAAAGCAATAAATTAATCGGAGTTAATCATTTGATATATTTGCTTTTAGCACTTCTCTATTTGCACTGTTTTGCAGTTTTATGTGTTTCTTGGTAAATTCTACTAAAACCCCAAAAAAATCAGACAAGGAGTTTTCAATAGAAAATATCTCAAGCAGGGCGAGATATTACAATGGTATCAGAGTAGTGTTCCTGCCATCCTATGTTGATCGATGATTTTTCTGGTGTCATTAATATTCCGGATTGATTATCTGTGAAGAGACGTGGAAGGTTTTGAATATGCAATGGATCGATAGCATTCAAGAAGTCAATATGATTGAAGGGAAAATATTATATTAATAGAGTCGATTTTTCAAGGTTGTCGTATTGCTTGGGAAGGAGCCGTTAAAGACAAATATTGGGGGTCGTTTAATTTGCAGCCTGTTGATTAATTCCCAGCCGCTAAAGACAAATACCAGGAAAAAAGACAAAGTAATGAGGGCTACAAAGGACAAATGGGTCTACAATACTTAATTGCATCAGCAAAAGACAAAATTTTGGACTAGTCAGCGCCAGAGTGGAGTTGTGTAAGGAGTCAAATGAGACAAATGCAGTCTCAACAAATTGAAATACCAGACCAGCATATTATAGCTCGTATTTCTTTTTCTCCATAAGGAGGAAGTTGTGATATGTTCTTATATATTCTGACAATATTAATTATTTTGTAGCCACCGTGACACTGAGAAATTACCATCAGCAAAGATAGACATATATGTGGAATCAAGGCACAAGTTCATTCATTGATCGATGAATTTTAATATTCATGTTGAATGCATTACAAGTGCTTGCCATGGTGTTGTCCTGAGGGTCGTCTTGGGTATTTGACTGACTATCAGCCAGCATCGACATTGGGATTATTGCAAAGTTGCGATAATTATCTATAGTGCCAAACAGTGGAAGTTTGGAAGCATATCGCGGGAAGAGGAAAAGATATCACGGATTCTCTATCTGCCACTAGTCGCAGTTTTCTCATCTATCAAGCATGGTCGTTGAACTGAAAAGGGCGTTCATTCTCATCAAGGCAGAGTAGTTCGAACAAATCATTTATCAAAGTCATTGCTATTAAGGTAGTCGTGTTTTTCTTTTAGCCGCCAATCTAAGGGAATTTGTGGGATTTCCAAGGTCTTCGGCAGATTTAGACAAGGTGGAAAGTGACACCAAGATTATATTTTATTAAGGTTGTGAAAAGCCATTAAAAATATCCATATGAGCCGCCTATGATAAACTAGCATTCATTCATTCTCAGAAAATCAGGAGCAGCTTTGAGGGGATTCGCAACTTTTGGTAAAGTCTAAGAATAAGACAAAAAGAAATGAAGTTTTAGTGATCTGACATGGCCCAAATAAATCCAAAATTTAGGAAGAGAAGAATTTAAAGAAACAAATCATGGCAAAACTTTAATATAGAGGATAACAGAAAAATATATAAGTTTGAGTTTTGATTAAGGAAATCACAAATTTTGTTCTAAAAAAGTGTCTATAGAAAGGACAAATAAATAGGATAAGGAGTCGTGGGCATTTTAAGGATGAAATTCAAACTTCCGTTCCATGTTTGAAGTCTCAACGATGACGTGGATGGTTTGCTTGGTCAACACAGGTCAGATTATAATTATCTGAGAATTCTGAATATAGTAAATAATCTGGGTTGTTTCAGATTCTCTTGTGATATCAGCAATATATCATTTTGAAATATCAGACCAATACAATTGTTAAGCACTTAGCTCTACTGTATTTTTTCTGAGTCTGATAAATTTTCTGAGTTGCTGTTATAAATATATCAGAATGTTATATAAATGATTAGGGCTCTTTGAAATAATCAATATGAAGTGTTCCTTCTTTTGAAGTATAGTTTGATAATCTTTGAATGTCATATCTTCATCTGCATCGAAGAACATTGAAGTTAACCTGGTTATACATCTTCTCAAACTACTATCAAACGAAGTATCATTTTTTTTTAAATCCAGTCAAACAGGGTAAGATAGTCATTGACCAGCTTCAGAGTATAAGATGACTTTTGATAAATCCACGATAGATTTGATGCAGAGCTTGTATGATTTGATGAGTGATCCAAAAACACAACAGGGATTTCTAAGAATGTTTGGGAAATCTAAAAGAAAGGATAAGATAAAGGAAATGCTTCAAAATGATTTTCAACATACAAGTGAATATGGGGTTAAAACTGAAGTGGTTGTTGATAAGGAAATTTTACAACATGATAATGGTATGGTGGAACCTCAAAAGGATATTCACAGTGTTCAAGTATTTGTTATCAGCCCTGATAACAATTCTGATTTTTGCAATAGCAGGCATACTACTGAGCATAACCATGTAAATGATGTTGTGGTGCATGAAGAAAATGATGTAGAAAGTTCTTCAATGTTGGCACGCAAGCTATGAGTGTCAAACAGGAAGAATGCATGGAGAATACAAGCCATAACAATTCTATTTTTTGTGACAAGTATGATTTTTGTGACAACAAGTCTGATTTTGAAAATTAGACCATGGAAGATAAATCAGAAAATGTTTTTAATGGTGGTGGGTTCCAGGATAGCTCCTTGGGTGCACAAGCATCTATTCTGGAAGTGGAACTAAGCGAAGAGGATGACAAATCAGCAGCTTCTATCATGTCTTATGAGCCATCCTATGTGGTACATAACAGCAGTACTTTCGTTGAGGAAGTGTGCAATGTTGATGGCTCACATGATGATGGGTATCAAATAGTGAGTGGTGATGAATCAGCCTCTTATCATGGTGCTGATTATAAATCAAAAAATTTATATGGAAATGATTTGTCACAGGTCATCATTTGGTAGGGCAACTGAAAGTGAGTGAAGGCATGATTGCTTCAGCCATATAACACATTGATGTTGCTCAGCAGTTGTTGGCAAACTGTTGTTGGAAGACTCCAAAAACACATGAGCACTTTGATAGTGAACTTTCCCTTGCAGAGTTTCAGGCACTTGGAGATGCATTGGGGGTAATGAAAAACAATTACCTACAGCTACTTTCAGACATAGATCATCTTCTTATGCTTGATAGGATTTATTATGATGCTCTTAAGGGAAAGGAAGAGGAGGTCGATGAGCTCTATGAGCTTGAGGTCACCACAGACTCTTTGAAGAGTGCTCAATCAGCCCTTCAAGATTCAAAGTTACGGATAGATGAGCTTACCGTGGAGTTGAGTTTGGTGCAGACTTCATCACCCAAAGATACCGTTCCAGATGTCTACAGCAACCATTTGTGATGATCATACATCCACAAGTTATGATAGTGTGCACATTGAGGATGTAGAAACATCCATTACGTTTACAGGTGTAGGTGACATAGATGGGATGAGTGCATTGGTTGAGTTCAGCAAGGAACCGTGTGTTATGTTGATGTTGTAGCGTCTGGATGATCACTTCCAGCCACGTTTTGCAATAATAAATATTCATATAGCCTATCGACTATTCTATTTATTAAAGTCGAATTGCTACATGAAGAGATGCTTCTCTTAATATCATTTATATTATTTAATGATTAATAACTAATTAATGAATGAGGCTGAATTCGTGAAGAGACACGAATTTTATGGTGGCCAACTTGTAATATGAAGAAACACGTCCTTTCTTATTGGGCCGACTTCCTTCCTTGAAGAGGTGTGAATTTATCTCCCTTGCCTACAACTACAAGATCATGATCATTCATTCAATAATCAAGTTCATTATCATATTCACATTCTGTAGAAGCAGTTCAGGCCTAAGCAGCAGATCATCATTTTGTAGCAGCAAGTCGATTTCAAGGAGAAATATATTCACTTGTATCTTGCATCTAAGAGAGGTGCTATTATTCATTGTTTCAAATCGGCATTGTGTTGTGCCTGAGTTGTAAGCAGATTTCTGCTCTTATTCTTTCAATATATAAGAGATATATTGGCTGGGTTTTTCTCCTTCAGGTTGGAGGGTTTTCCCAGGGTATCTTGTTGTGTCTATTGTCTTATGTGCTGCATTTTTTGATTACTTTTTGTTTTGAATTATCTGATCATTAAAAACTAACATGTTACACCTGGCGTACCTAAGGATAGTCCCATTATAGGTGATGCAGAGCAGATTATTGATAGCTCTTGTGGTGAAGTAGTGGATTCTCTAGAGAGCTGCGTGACAGATCACTACGCTGCTCTGTCTTCTTCACAAGAGATATGCAGGGTATCATCTAGTTGGGACATTGGTTCTCATGTTGATTTGTTTTTTCTCCTGGAAGCAAATCAAAGATTACATCCCATACAACTGATCTTCATCGACAACTTATTGAGCCACAAGATGGAGGGATCAGCTGAAGGTTACACTGATAAATTTATTGAGTACCAACTTTGGAGAGCCGAATTTCATAAGAGACAGTATGGGGTCTCAGCTGGTACTCACATTCGTGATTTGCAGTTCATCCGGAGTGCTTTGGAGGCGATAAAATCAAAGTACCTCCACTTGTTTCATGACAGGGAGTATGCTATTGGGTACGTGGAGAGACTTGGCAAAGCATCTACCCAATTAGCTATTCGGGCTCAAAGATGTAAGCCACCTTTTGATTCTAGTGATGAGAGCGATGAGGAGTGTGCTCCCCATAACTATGAGAGTCATCCATTGACAGAGGTTGGAGCATTTTATCTTGACTACTTAGTGAGGAGTGCTCATCACTTCTCCTTTAGTCCACACATTGATGATCTGATGAGGCGTAGGTGTGGATTGGCTCAAGATGCCTATCATCCACTGTGGGATGAAGAGTCGCCATCTTTAGAAGATGGAACTAGAGATTGTAGGTATTTGACTCAATTGTTTTCGGATGATTACTTGCAAAGTCAAGGTTCAAATGACCATCATCCAGATGTGTACTAGGCAGAGTTTGTGAAAGATACCCGCTCAAATTTTTTCTTGATTTTCTATATCGAATACAATGTAATCAAGCACCCATTAAGGTTAGTTGAAAACCAAAATGATGCAGAAAAGAACTCTAACCAAGAATGCACCCTAAAACCACTTAAAGAGGAGGGGCGGGCATATGGTCAGAGGATCCCTAGGATCTAGTTAATCAATAATTGAAAATATTACAATTGAATGAGAGGAATTAAACTCAACACCAAGAATGTGCACACAAGATCCTTTAGAAGGCGAGGTGCTAACATATGGCGGGGTACTTATTACAAAACTAAAATGAACTTAGGCAGATAACCAGCCATAAAAGATTTTCCACACTTCCACTAAACAGTGGGGGGAATGAAATTACAAATAGAACAATTCATCCGCTGCGGCAGGCATCCACTCATGAGTGGGAATTCACCACTTTCCAGTGGGTACATTGAGAGAATTAGCAAGTTCTTTTTTCCACACTGGCGGTAAACCATCCAGGGGTTACAATGTGATAATTAAACATAAATAAGCAGCAATTAAATTGACTGAAACAGTACTACTATTATCAGCTTTTACAAATAGGAAAGAGCTGCAAATTACAAGAGTTTTACAATGATTTCAAGCACCAAGATATAGGATGATTCCACGTTAGTTATCAACAAGAATTGATGAAGAAAGACTAGAAAAGCAAACTGAAATAAGTCTGATTTAGAAATTTGCAATTCTGGAAATGAATTATCAGCAACTGCAAAATCAATCAAATGCTCATAACTTCATCAAATTACCTCCGATTGGATTGAAATCTTTTGTGAATAATCTCTAAGAGTATGGCACCCAAAAACCAATCAAAAAACAGCATCAAATCCTTCACATTAATTTGACACGAATCCCAATGCCACTTAGAAAAGTATGACCCTCCTTGAGAGGCGATTTTGACATTAAAAATCAAAAACTCCAAAATTAAATCTGCAAATGCACAAGTGGGGTCGCCTCTAATATAGGAATCAATAGAACCAATACCCACAAGCTAAATAAATTCACACCCAAAGTTGTAAATAGAAATGTCCTTCAGCCATGAAAGGACCAGCAAACACAAATTTTGGAAATAACATCAATTTCTCCAACAATGAAGCTCAATATGTACTTTTGAATGAAGCACGCTCTCAATCCATCATCTAGGGAACCATAGTTTCAGGCCCGAAGAATGGAATAGAATTGCTAAGCTTTCCCTTAGCCGGATTCTGGATTTCAAACCAGTAGCATAACTTTGCTTTCCAAAACATAACCAGCTCTCCAAAATGCAGCAATATATAAGTTTCAATGGGCAAATGAAACACTCTGAATTCCAAGAAGTCGAATCACTTCAACTTCCCAAGGGATGCCACCTTTAACCATTTACTTTATTTTGAAAAATAAAACATTATTCACCTTCCCTTTAGGCATCCATTCCAATTTGCAACAATAAAGCATTTATTAAATCATTAAATGCTCAACTTGACCCCTAAATGTCCCCTCTTTAAAACAACATGAAGTTATCACTCCTAGGCGTGGGGGTACAACTTAAAAACATGAAATTGACTAAGTATAAAACTTAGTCCAAAGAGATAACTAAAACCAATGCCAATACTGAAACTGAAGGATTACGAAAAATAGCATAATGACATGAGTTGAACTGCAGATGATGATACTGCCAAAATTAGACTTACTAAAAACAGCCACTGCCAAAAATAGTAAGTTCACTTCAAACTCAACAGAAAGCCAAACTGATCGGCCACACTGAACTGCAAAATATTGAGTTGTTGTTAAAATGATACTGCTATAAATATACTTACCAAAAATAGCATATTGCTATAAATAGTAAGTTTGCCAAAACCACATCTGTACGCCAACTGAGCAGTATCATGACTTACTATAAATAGTAAGTGTTTCCAAATATCTTTTACGCACAAACCGGGCAACCATCATAACTTACTATAAATAGTAAATGCCCGGAAAGGATGTCAAATTCAGATGCATGTCACACCACCCTGGAGATCTCTGAAAACCCAGAAAAACCCAGAAACCTTTCCTGCATGCAAAGTATCAGTCAAAATTGCATGTCATTATTTTAACATGCATGTTACCTCATCCTGAAGCTCATCAAAAACCCAGAAAGCTCCACTAGACATGCGTCAGAAAAACACACATGCAAGATATCAAACTTGCATCTAAAAGTGGAAACCCTAATTTCCAAAACTGTTTAGCCTACGAGTTTTCGAAAATAGGCTAAATCCTCAAGAAGAATGTAGGGCTAAAATGGGGACATTACAGTTTGCAACTTCTTTGTCACTGAAATCTCCATTAGAGACATGTCTTCAAAGAGGTCGCAGTGGTAGTAGGCATGATGGCATGTGTAGTCCTCACAGCGGTGGTGACAGGATCGGCACTGCAATTTGGATGGATTCAGATGGGTTACTTCATCATTCTCAATGTGGTGAAGTTGATGTCAAGACAGTGCAACAAAAGTCAGAGGATGATACGCATGGCAGACTTCCATTTTGGTCGTGGGATCCAGGGATCATTTTGTTTGGTAGATTGCTCTACGTCGTGGTAGTGGCTCACAGCAGTACTGAGCATGGTTCAATATTTTTCCAATGGGTGCAGTGGACAAGTAGTTGGGCATGTTACAGAGTGATTTGGGATCCCGACATTCAGCTGAGAGTTGATCGCAGAGTTTGGGATCCTTCTGGTGCATCAGGATTCCAGACAGAGTTTACTGTTGGTTTACACAGCATGTACAGTGTATAGAGATACACAGCATGTACAATGTACAGAGAGCATTCAGTTTCATCTTTGATTTACTTGAACATATTTTGATTTCGATGCACAATTGTTGAGCGCATGTATTGGATAGACGGTATGATAGATATCCATGTGCAGTTATGTTTATGCTAGTGGTACAAGAGTCAGTTAGAGATGTGTGGGACATTTCTCGGTTCTTCCTTTGGGTCTCTAGTGGAGGGGAGTTTCTTTGCAGTGGAGATTGCTTGGGGACAAGCAATTTCAGGGTGGGTGGACTATAATGTCCCCATTTTTCGTGAGCATCAGAGTTCAGGGGATTAGCCTATCAGTTGACCCTCATAGGCTAGTGTTCAGTGATTAGAGGGTCCAATTGGGCGTTATTGAGCTCTTCAGGTGGCAGTTGTCAATGTTTATCTCTCCAAATTGTTGGTATATTCTGAGGCTAAGCTATTCAAAGGTTTTTGGTTCCGTTTTAGGGAACTTACCATGTATAGAAAGTCATTTGAGTGTCAGTGGCCAACCTTTCTATTTTGGGAAAGGCATCTGGATGAGTAGTGGTTTCAGTGGTTGATCACCTGGTTCTGACAGAATCGAGAAATAATGAGTATTTTTGGAGTTATGACATTTTAATAATTAATTATAGAGTGCATATTATAATGTTTCATGTTGATCACCTAGTTCTAACGGAATTGAGAAATAATGAGTATTTTTGGAGTTATGACATTTTAATTATTAATAAAGTAACACTTTATTAATAATTAATTATGAAGTGCATATTATAATGTTTCATGTTGACTTTATTATAAGGGGGCATTATAAAGTCAATTATTAAAGTGCATTTATGATGTGTTGAGCGCTCAAGTAATAAAATAATATAAAGTCACATCAAAAGTAATTATTAATTATTTTAAATGATTAAAAATGCCTCAATGGAAATCAAGCCACTTTGGAGAAGATATAAAAGGGTTTCAAAAAGCAAAGGCATTCATTCTTGATCATTTGTGAAATTGGCTTTGAGCTTTGCATTTGCAGGTGGAGACCTAGGGTTTTCAACTGCAATGATCTTGGAGAGTGTAGTTGTTTCATGAATCGAGCTTACCGAGGGTGTGAAAGACCATCTGAGGTTTGTTGGTTGGTGGCTTCATACGAAGGTCGGATTTGTGCTTCATTGATTCACAAGAGAGTTTCAAAACAAGGGTTTTGAAGATTTCATCATCATTTCAGGATCAAAATATTGTTATCCGGGTATGATCTTATTGTAAAATTCAAAGCAATAAAATAATCAAAGTTGATCATTTGATATATTTGCTTTCAACATTTCTCAATTTGCATTGTTTTGCAATTTTATGCATTTCCTAGTAAATTCTACAAAAACCCCAAAAAAATCAGACGAGTAGTTTTCAGTAGCAAACATCTCGAGCAGGGCGGGATATTACATCCTCACATTATTATTGTATAATTATTTGTATTGTACTTTCATATTGTACATTTAGATGACTTCATGGCATGAGAACCAAAGTTGTATTTTTGTTTATAATATATTATGTGCTTTTACTTGGATTATGCACTACACATATAAGGATATGTTATGATATTTATTACTTAATGAAGTTGTATCATTTTTATTCCATGTTTATGAGATCATGAATTGATTATTATTATTTTGTGAAACTATTTTGGGTCTCGATCCTTACATTATCAAAAAGATTTTTGGTGGCAATTGCAAGGGAAAGCAAAGAAACTTCAACAATGACAGATGAAGAATGGGAAATTTTGGATAGAAAGGCACTAGGAAGTATTTGGTTGTGCCTAGCACCGTCTGTGGCATTTAATATATCTAAAGCAAAGACAACTGATGAGTTGATGCAAACATCAACAAAATTGTATGAAAGTCCTCAACTTCGAATAAGGTATTCTTGATGAAACGGTTATTTAATATGAAAATGTTTGAAGGAGGTTCTATTACAAATCATTTAAATGAATTTAATATAGTTACTAGTCAACTAACTTTTGTTAATGTTATTTTTGATGAAGTTAGAGCTCTCTTGTTTTTATGTTTTTTGCCAAAAAGTTGGAATAGCTTGGTTATGGTTGTAAGTAACTCTGTCTCTAGTTCAAATACATTGAAATTTGATGATGTTGTTGGTGTGATTCTGAGCAAGAAGATTCGAAAGAAAAACACAGGTAAAACTTCAACATCGGGTAATTTGTTTTGAATGTACAAAACAGAGGAGATCAAAAGAGAGAGGAAGAAGTCTTGGAGGTCGTGGGAAATCATGAGGGAGAATGAAGAATAGAAGGTCTCAATCCAGAGGAAGGAAAGAGTGTTGGTACTGCGGAAAACTGGGTCACTCGAAGAAAGATTGGTCTCAGAAGAGCAAAGGAGACAAACAACAAAATGGAAACAAAGAAGCTAATGTTGTAAGTAAACCTAAAGATGATGCTTTAATTTTTTCTTTAGATAATACTGATGATTCATGGGTATTAGATTCAAGCATAGTTGGCAGACTCGCAGAAAACTCGCCGAGTTTTTAAAAACTCGCGAGTTTTTTTTTAAAACGAGTTTTTTTGAGTTTAACTCGCAAGGACGAGTTTTTTCGAAAAATTCACAAGTTTTTCGAAAAAACTCGGCTTTGCAAAAAAAAATGTTTCTAATGTAATTTAAGCAATTTTTTAAGTTTTCGAGTTTTTGCCAAGTTTTAAAAAACTCTCCAATTTTTGGCTTGGTGAGTTCTTTTTTGGGGTGAGTCTTCCAACTATGAATTCAAGGGCCTCATTTCATGCTATGCCCCATAGAAATTATTTTCTTGATTATGTCCTAGGAGATTTTGGGTTGGTGTATTTAGTAGATAATGAACCCTATTAGATTGTTGGAAAGGGAAGAATTAAAATTAAATTGCAGAATGGAAATCAATACCTACTACAGGAGGTAAGGCAAATTCCAAAGCTGAGTAGAAATTTAATTTCAATAGGGCAGCTGGGAGATGAAGGTTGCATAGTTACTTTTATAGATAAAATTTGGAAGGTTACAAAAGGTGTTTTAGTAGTAGCGAAAGGTGTGAAAGTAGGCACTCTTTATTTAAAACTCATATTGTTCCTTCTACTTTAGTTGTTGCAAAATAAAAAATAGTAGAAAAAGTAGTTGCAAAAACAGCTACTATAGTTGCTGCAGGTTCAATAGCAGTTGTTGCGGGTTCTGCAACAATCACATGAACAGTTGTTGCGGGTTCTACAACAGACACAAAAATAGTTGTTGAGAGTATAGAGATAGCACTGTGGCATCATAGACTTGGGCATATGAGTGATAAACGTATAAAGTTCTCCATTCTAAGAAGTTGTTGCCACGTTTGAAACATATTAACATAAATTTTTGTGAGAGTTGTGTTTATGAGAAGCAAAAGAGAGATTTCTTAAAGATGGGAAGCAAAAGACGGATGACAACTTGGAGCTTGTGCATACAAACGTATAGAGACCAACTCAGGTATCTTCTCTCAATGGCTCTAGTTATTATGTCACATTTATTGATGATGCAACTAAGGAAACATGGTTGCATTTCCTAAAATAGAAATCAAATTTGTTTGAAACTTTTTAAAAATGGAAAAGTTTGGTTGAAAATGAGACAAGGAAAAGGTTAAAATGTCTCAAATCTAATAATGGAGGTGAGCATTACAGCAAAGAATTTGAAGATTATTGTTCATTTAATAAAATTCATGGGCAGAAAACAGTTCCAGGAACTCCATAGGAAAATGGTGTAGCTGAAAGAAAGAATAGAACAATAATGGAGTGTGCAAGAAGCATGAGATTGCATGTTAGGTTGCCTTTACAATTGTGGGCAGAGGTTGTAAATACTATTGTTTATTTAATTAACAGAGGTCCTTCATTTCCTTTAGGTTGTGGTATTCCAAAGGAAACATGGACAGGTAAGAAGTGTGAATTATTCTATTCTAAAAATCTTCACTTGTGAAGCTTTTGCACACATTAATACAAAGAATAGAACCAAACTGGAAGCTAAATCTATAGATTGTAACTTCATTGGATATGGCATAGATGAATTTGTTTATTGTTTATGAGATTTAGATAGTCAGAAAATTATTAGAAGCAAAGATGTTGTATTCAATGAGAAGGTTTTATATAAAATCAACTACAAGAAAAGAAGCATGAGCAGAAAGAAAAAAAATGTGGTGTTGGATGATATTCTAGAAAGTAATATTCTAGTGGTACCTAATGCTCGGCAACAACAAGAAATACCACAAACTTCAATGAATGTTAGACATTCTACAAGGATAAGTAGACCTCTTGAAAGATTGTTTCCTTCTTTATATTCTATTTTATTAACTGATGCTAGTGAATCGGAAAGGTATGAAGAAGCTATGCAGGTGTGTACCAAGGAAAAGTGGGAGCGAAGAATGAAAGAGGAAATGGATTCCTTGCTGCAAAATCAAACTTCAGATTTATGCAAGTTGCTTGCAAGTAAAAGAGATTTGCCAAATAAATGGGTTTATAGGCTGAAAGGAGGCAAGAAAAGATTTATGGCCACACTCATGGTAAAAGGATTTGCACAAAAGAAAGGCATTTATTTTGATGAAATCTTTTCTCCAATTGTTAAAATGACTTCTATTTGAACTGTTCTAAGTATTGTTGTTGCAGAACATTTGCATCTTGAACAACTAGATGTGAGAACAGCATTTCTCTGTGGAGATTTGGAAGAAGAAATATATATGCAGCAACCACAGGGATTTGAAATCAAAGGTAAGGAGAATTTAGAGTGCAAATTAAAGAAGAGTTTGTATGGCTTGAAGCAAGCACCTCAGCAATGGTATTTAAAATTTGATAGTTTTATGGATGAACAAGGTTACAGCCGGTGTCATTCTGACCATTGTGTTTATTTTAAAGAGGTTGGATAATGGTAGTTATATTATCCTTTTATTATATATTTAGAACATGCTTGTTGCAGGGTCTAATATGGAGCATATTAATGAGTTAAAACAAATATTATTTGCTATGAAGGATTTGGGTGCAACCAAACAAATCCTTGGTATGAGGATTTCATGGGATAGGAAAAACAGAAAATTAACTCTATCTCAATGTGATTATGTTGAAAAGGTGCTAAAGCGGTTTAATATGGAAAATGCCAAAGCTATTAGCACACCTTTTTCTGGTATGTATAGCTTGATCATGGTCCAAGTTAAGTTTTTGGCCTCTTTGCCTGACACAATTTCCCCCAAATTAATTAATGGGGGAGTGCAGGAGGGGTGAAGCCCCTCCTGCGGGGCCCAGGGAGACCACCCCCTCGGTAGGGGCCCAAGAGCAGAGCCTACAATGGAGGCTATTGGGGGTTGTTGGGGGCAATGCCCCCAACCAAGGGCTCAGGGGCAAAGCCCCCAAAGCAAAAATTAGTCAATTTCAATAAATGAAATTATCAAATTTGTTGCAAACTCCTATTGTAAATTTGGTTGAAAAACAATTTTGGAAATTGCTTGAAATAATTAATTATTCATGCTATGAAAATGGGATGTGAAGTGGCATGGTTGTGCAATTGGAAACTATACAATCGCAGGTTGTGTTGGATGAACACACAAGAAGTCGTGCATGAGAAAATTGAGGAGTCACAATTTGCATTGAGCACACACAATACGTGAAGAAATTTGAGAGTATTTTGAAGTGGTCGCAGCATATTGTTGCAACTTGCAAGTAAATGTAATTGGGTTTTTGTTGGAAGTTTAATAAAACTGGAATAGCTATTGTTTGTGGATGTAGCCCAAAGGGTGAACCACGTTAAAAAATTTATCTTATGCATCTATGAATTTCGTTCTCTACTCTGCCACTCATTTCTGCATTAAATTTGTTTAAATTCGTTTATTTTATTGTTCCAATCCTACTTGAGAACCCCAAAACCTTTGTCTAGTCATTTTAAATTAACTAAGGAGATGTGCCCAAAGACACAAGAGGAAGAAAAAATGTCCAAGATTCCATATTCTTCAACTGTTGGTAGTTTAATGTACACCATGGTATGCACGAGGCCGAATATTGCACATGTTGGAGTTGTGAGTAGGTATATGAGTAATCCCATAATGGAACATTGGAATGTTGTGAAATGGATTCTCATGTATTTGAGAGGGACAGCAAATAAACATTTATGTTTTGGAGGATAAAACATTGCTCTACAAGGTTATGTTGACTATGATTTGGCGGGTGGCATTGATACCAGGCAAAGCATTACAGGTTATGTGTTTTACTGTAGGTGGGACAGCAGTTAGTTGGATTTCTAGACTACAAAAAGTTGTTGCTTTGTCAACCACAGAGGCAAAATATGTTGTTACAATTGAAGCAAGCAAGGAGATGATTTGGTTGCAATATTTTCTTGAGGAATTAGGCAAGCAACAAGCTGATAATTTTATATGTGGACAACCAGAGTGCCAAGAATTTTGTAGTTCATTCTAAAACAAAACACATACATATGAGATATCACTTCATACAGTCAGTGTTGGAGGATGGTCAGTTGAAGCTGGAGAAAATTCATACTAGTAAAATTTCAGCAGACATGTTTACGAAGGCGATAAAACAGGAGAAGCTGATTTCCTCTTCAACTTTTGTTGGTCTTCAAGATTAAAAATGGTGGAAATAAAAATAGCTATGTCTAGGGGTATTAATCCAATGGGAGTTATAAGCACAGTAATGCTAAAGGATCAGTCTCCAAGTGGAATATTTTTTGGTGTGGAATCTAATCAATCTCCAAGTGGGAGATGTTTTAGCGTGGAATCTGATCAATCTCCAAGTGGAAGATTGTTAGTTTGTGCAGCCAAATCATACTTTGAGGTTAAATTTTAACCACTTTGCCAACCGCGGTTTCCCCCCAAAATAATTAACGGGGGAGTGCAAAGGGGTCAGAGCCCCTCATGCGAAGTCGGGGGGGGGACCACCTGCCCCCCCCCTCCCCCGTCCCCCACCTGCTCCCCCCCCTCCCCCGAACGGGGTCTGCTGAGGTCAGCACCCCCAAAGCAAAAATTCCCATTGTAATGAAAAATTGTTGAAAACAATTTGTAATTGCCCGCAATTTTCAGTTTTCTTTGTTGTGGATCAATGGAAAACTATGGTGCATGGTTGGAAGTTGTAAGGTCATGCATTTTAATGGTTACATGCAGCAAGTCGTGTGCGGATGAGAGTGAAACAGCATGGTTTTTTGTTTGAGGAACATGCAGCAATGTGTGTGGGTGCAGAACGTAGTGAGAAGTTTAGCGCAAAGAACAATTTGTGTTTGGAGCATGCAGCTGTAGTAATTACTAATTGCTGCAAATTAAATAAAATATTGTAACTCTATTTTTGCTGGAGAATTTTAATAAAACAGATAATTGTTTTGTGGATGTAGCCCAAAGGGTGAACCATGTTAAAAATCTTGTTGTCTATGAATTTATTCGCTTTTGTCATTTAATTTTTTGTTTGCATTATTTATTTCATTATATTAATTGATCCAATCCTGTGTGAGATCACAACACAATGCACACTTGGGATTATCCTAGCTAGGGCTATGATGCATAAGAATGGTGTGAGCAAGCACATGCTATGTTTTTACACAAGGTCTCCAAAGTGTGCCAAAGCTATAAGGGCCAAGACTATTGAAATCTTCCTAAGGTGAGAATGACCTTTCCAAGTATTGTGATTCAAATAAGTAGTAAACTTATTATTATTTGAAAACATTTTAAAATTATAAATAAATGAGGCAAAATTAATTTAATTAAATTCTCATAAGATGTTATTCATTTCCTTTTGATAATATTAATATTCTTGGATGTAATTATTGTTGATGTTATTGAGCAGCTTCGGTCTACACTTCCCAAGAAAGAGCGCATGAATTAAATGAATAGCCTTCGACTATTTAATTCATGATCATTATTATTAAATGCAAAGGGCCGACCCTTCATGGTTCGCATATTCTAGTTATAGCTTGGGCCGATTTTATTATATTTGATATTTCCTTATGTGAGCCGACCTATCTTGAAGGGGCGCCTCACTTGTATAAAGGCAAGGTCATTTTTGTCATTGTTACACATTCATTCAAGCAAGTTCGCATGTGTTTGTCAAGAGCAGAATTCGCACTTCAAGAGCAGCAGTCCGATTTCAAGGAAGAACTTATTCATTTGTATCTAGTGCATCTAGAAGAGGTGCGACCTCATTGCATTCATTATTGGCCATTGCTAGGCCTGAGTTGTAAGCAGACTTTTGCCATTGTTCTATATTATAGAAGAGATTCATTGCTGGGTTTTTCTCCCTCAAGAGGAAGGTTTTCCCAGGGTATCTTTGTGTGTTCATTGTCTTATGTGTTGCAATTCTTTTAAGTGCTTTCATTATTCAATCTGATCTAAGAAACGCTAACATGGTATCAGAGCGGGTGTGAAAAAGATCGTGATCAGATTTAGTGTGCAACACTTACTTTATTCTTTTTCAGTCTATCTCTTTTTTCTCAAATTCAAGATGGTGAACGGTCTAAAAATCGAGGATAGACTCGAAGGGATTTCGAACTACACATCATGGAGGTTCAGAATCATGCTCACTTTGGAGGAGAATGATTTAGCTGAGTTCGTGAAAACAAAAGTTCCTGAACCTGAGGAGGAAGAAGAGAAATTGCAGTGGAGGAAGAAAGACACTAGGGCAAAGAAAGTATTGGTTGATTCCGTCAAGGATCATGTTGTACCGATTGTCTTCAAGTTGGAAACAGCAAGAGAGATGTTTACAACCTTGGAAGAGATGTACGAAATCAACAACACTAGTCGAGCTCTCGCACTAAAGCAACAACTTCATCATGTGAGAATGGCGAAAGGAGAATCTGTCATTACATACTTCATGAAGATTTCAGAGATAGGAGATCAGCTCTCTACTATTGGCCACATGATTGATGATAAAGACCTGACTATGCTTGCTCTCAATGGTCTTTCGCTTTCATGGGAGGCGTTCATTCAAGGAATCAGTGCAAGATCTAAACTTCCCAAGTTTGATCGATTGAGGATTGACTGCATCCAAGAGGAGTCAAGACTAACAGCAAGGGGAATTGGTCAAAGTTCAAAGAATGAAGATTTACAAGTTCTTGCCTCTCATTCATCAAACAAAGGAAAAGGCTTTAAGAAAGGATTCTTCAAGAGGAATCGAGGAGATGGAAATGATGATGCTCCTGCCTTCAAAAGGAAACGAGACATGTCCAAGATTCAATGTTTTCGTTGTGATAAGTATGGTCACTTTGCGAGGGTTTGTCCTCAACGACCTAAGCATCAAGTTGCCACTGCAGATGTTGAAGAAGTCGCTCCACAAAAGGACTCCAGTGATTATTTGTTTTATTCAGCTTTGTCTAGCAATGTTTCTATCGACTCCAACACTTGGTTGATTGATAGTGGTGCTTCTAGGCACATCACCGGTTTCAGGGGTCACCTTTCAAACTTAGTGGAAAGCAACTCCAGTGATCAAGTTGTTATTGGAGATGATGCTAGATATTCTGTAAAAGGGATTGGAAATTCCACTCTTCACTTGGATTCTGGGATTTCCTTGGAGTTGAATGATGTACTGTTCGTGCCAGGGATAAAGAGGAACCTTGTTTCAATTTCAGCATTAGAAGACAAGGGTTATCAAGTTGCCTTCTCTAAAGGCAAAGTTCTTATATGGGCAAAGAACTCTAGCTTCAAAACTGCTCAAGTGATTGGAGTTAGACATGAATGTCTTTTCAGGCTGTGCACTCATCCTCTTCAAGTGCTTGTGCATAACAGTACCAGCATGTGTGATCTTTGGCATCAAAGATTGGCTCACATTCACTTTCGTGCTCTACCTATCACGGAGAAGATGGTCACCGGTCTTCCGAAATTCGATCAAGAACATGAAGGTACATGCAAGGGATGTGCCCTAGGCAAGAACACAAAAGGTACATTTCATTCCAGTGAAAGTAGATCTAAATGTATTCTTGATCTCATTCATTCTGATTTATGTGGTCCAATGTCTATTGCATCATCTAGTGGTTTCTTGTATTATATTATTTTCATTGATGATTACTCTAGAAAGACTTGGATTTATTTCTTGAGATCTAAAGAATCAAAAAGAAGTATTAGAAAGATTCAGAGAATTCAAAGCACAGATTGAAAATCTGTCTGGGAAAAGGATCAAGGTATTGAGATCTGATAATGGTGGAGAATACACTTCTGGCACGTTTCGTGACTTTTGTATTGAAGCAGGGATTAAGAGGGAGCTTAGTGTTCCCTATAATCCACAACAAAATGGTATTGCTGAAAGAAAGAATAGGTCTATTGTGGAAGCAGTGAAAGCTATGATCCATGATCAAGACTTACAAATCTCTCTTTGGGCTGAAGCATCAAGAACAGCCGTCTATGTTCAAAACAGGAGTCCCCACAGGATCTTAGAGAACAAAACTCCTGAAGAAGCATTCTCAGGCGTGAAGCCTAAAGTTAGTCATTTGAGGATCTTTGGCTGTCCAATCTATGTTCATATTCCAAAGGAAAAGAGAACAAAGCTAGAGCCTTCTGGGAAGAAAGGAATTCTTGTAGGCTACAATGAGACATCAAAAGCTTACAGGATATACATTCCAGGACAGAAGTCTATTGAGATTAGTAGAGATGTCACATTTGAGGAAGATGTTGCTTACAGAAGATCCAAAGGCACTCCTATGGAGATTGATGAAGAAGAACCTCCTCAAGATATGGAAGTTGACCATATTCCAAAGAACCTAATCGAGGATACAGAATCTAAAGAAGATATTGATCCAGCTGAGCCTTTGGATCCTACTGATGGGCCCCTAGACATTGTGATTGGAAAGAAAAGACCTCTTTGGGCTCGTAGGACAATGCAGGAAGCAGAAAGTTTTGCAACTCCAAGAGGAGCTTTCAGAGAAAGCAAGAGACCTCACAAGTTCTCTAGTTATGTCGCCTTGATGAGTCAGATTATTGGGTCAGAACCTTCAAATGTTGAAGAAGCTTCTAGTCAACAAGTATGGAAGGATGCCATGACTGAGGAGTATCAATCCATACTTAAGAACGATGTTTGGGATATAGTTCCTAGACCCAAAGACAAATCTGTGGTGTCTTCTAAGTGGCTCTTCAAGATCAAGCATGCAGCTGATGGGAGCATTGAGAAACACAAGGCTAGATTTGTGGCTAGAGGGTTCTCACAAAAAGAGGGAGTTGACTATGAAGAAACTTTTGCTCCTGTGGCTCGTTACACGTCTGTTAGAACCATCATTGCTATTGCTGCATCTAGAGGATGGAAGATTCACCAAATGGATGTAAAGACAGCTTTTCTGAATGGCATAATAGAAGAAGAGGTTTACATTGAGCAACCAAAAGGATTTGAGGTGCATGGGAAAGAGTCTCATGTCTGCAAGCTGAAGAAGGCCTTGTATGGTCTTAAACAAGCTCCTCGTGCTTGGTATGAAAGAATTGATCAGTATCTTTCAAGTCTGGGTTTCTCAAAGAATGATGCAGATTCTAACCTCTACTTCAAAGTAGTAAATGGTGAAGCATTGATTTTGGTTTTATATGTTGATGACTTGATCATTACTAGTGAAGAACATCTAATTCTAAAATGCAAGAAGGAATTAGCTTCAGAGTTTGAGATGAAGAATCTAGGTCTTATGCATTACTTTCTTGGCTTAGAAGTTTGGCAAAAGCCAGATGAGATGATTCTAAGTCAAGGCAAGTATACTGTTGACATTCTCAAAAGGTTTGGTATGATTGACTGCAAACCTATGTCTACACCCATGGAGACTAATCTAGATAAGTTGAAAGAAGCTGCAGCTAGTTCAGAACCAGTGGATTCTACGATGTATAGACAGTTGATTGGTTCGTTGATGTATCTAGTTAACACTAGACCTGATATCTGCTATGCAGTGAGTGCACTTAGCCAGTTTATGTGTGAACCAAAGCAAATACATCTTGTAGCAGCTAAACATATCCTGAGATATTTATGTGGCACAATTGGATATGGGTTGAGATATTCTTCAAACGTGGATTTGGAGCTACATGGTTTTACTGATTCTGATTGGGCAGGATGTGTCTCAGATCGGAAGAGTACCTCTGGTTGTTGCTTCAGTTTGGGGACTACTATGATCTCCTGGTGTAGCAGGAAACAGTCTTCAGTGGCCTTGAGTACAACTGAAGCAGAGTATATAGCAGCTTGTGTGGCAGCTCGTGAGGCAGTGTGGCTTCGTAAGCTCCTTGCAGGATTGTTTGGACAATCAATGGAGCCTACTATTATACACTGTGATAATCAAAGCTGTGTGAAGCTATCTGTCAATCCGTGTTTCATGACAGAACAAAACATGTTGAGATCAAGTACCACTATATTAGAGATATGGTGCAAAGGAAAGCTATACAGTTGAGGTATATCAGCACTGAAGAGCAAACGGCAGACATTCTCACCAAGCCTCTCGCCAGGATTAAGTTTGTGTACTTCCAAGAGAAACTTGGTATGGTGGAGAATGCAGCCTTGACTGAGAAAGAGTCTCAGTAATCAGTGATCCTTGATTGATAATGCAATTCTCTGCTGAGAGAGAGTTGAGGTGCAAGCCCTTGATAATGCAATTCTCTGCTGAGAGAGAGTTGAGGTGTAAGCCCTTGATAATGCAATTCTCTATTGAGAGAGATTTGAGGTGAAAGCCCTTGTTTCCACCCTCTGGGAGAAGCTATGGTGGATGTCATATGTGTGACTCCATGACAACATCACGTGAGGGGATCCGTGATGATTTTATTTATACCATCTATGGGAGTAGCCATAATGGTTAATATCACGTTGAGGTGATATTCTATTTTGTTTTCATTCTAATATGATGTGTCTTGTGCAGATGGAAGTTCATCCCTAGCTGAGAGGGAGTGTTGATGTTATTGAGCAGCTTCGGTCTGCACTTCCCAAGAAAGAGCGCATGAATTAAATGAATAGCCTTCGGCTATTTAATTCATGATCATTATTATTAAATGCAAAGGGCCGACCCTTCATGGTTCGCATATTCTAGTTATAGCTCGGGCCGACTTTATTATATTTGATATTTCCTTATGTAGGCGCCTCACTTGTATAAAGGCAAGGTCATTTTTGTCATTGTTACACATTCATTCAAGCAAGTTCACATGTGTTTGTCATGAGCAGAATTCGCACTTCAAGAGCAGCAGTCCGATTTCAAGGAAGAACTTATTCATTTGTATCTGGTGCATCTAGAAGAGGTGCGACCTCATTGCATTCATTATTGGCCATTGCTGGGCCTGAGTTGTAAGCAGACTTCTGCCATTGTTCTATATTATAGAAGAGATTCATTGCTGGGTTTTTCTCCCTCAAGAGGAGGGTTTTCCCAGGGTATCTTTGTGTGTTCATTGTCTTATGTGTTGCAATTCTTTTAAGTGCTTTCATTATTCAATCTGATCTAAGAAACGCTAACAATTATATATATTAATGATGGGGATCTTGACATGCTTAAGCCTTAGATTAGTTAGTATTGATAAATAAAGCATTTTTGTATATTATAGATATACTTTAAAATATTTAAACTCAAATAACAATAATAAATCTGTTGACATACAAAATTAATTCATATATCGAATCTATCTAATTTAATACTCTAGAAAAAAGTAGCATTACACCACTAAAACAAATCTAGGAGGGGTTGGGTAAGTTATCCCTGTGGCCACCCAAATTATAGTTGCAGATTGTAAACTAGAATAGAGTGGAACCAAAATGTGATTTAAAGGGACAAGAACTCTCAATTAGCAATCATAAGTTTTGAAACCAGAAGAATGTGATTACTTGCAAGTAAACATGGACTAGCAGCCAAGGTATGTCAAGACTTCAAACCAGCATTGTCTTTTTTTTAATGTTTGAATAGGTTTCTCAGTTAAAAAAAACACAAAATTTTGTAAAAACAAGAAAAGAACACGGGTTATGCTCTATTGAATAATCCACATTCTTTTCCCTTCTTTTGAAAAAATCTCTGCCTTTTGTTTATAAGTACTCAAGCTTTTCATTTTTGCATCATTTGTTCAGGTTTTCAATTTGTTGCGTTTTTCCTATTTTAAACCTGAGCAATTGAATTCCATTTACACCTTCAATGTTACATAAATGGAATGCTACTATGCCTCCAACTCATTTAAAATTGTCTCTAAGGCCTTCATCTAGTTGTTATGTAATCTTACCGTGGCTCTTGATAGTATATTTTAGGTAGCTGTCTAATTGATGCTCTTCTGCCTTCCCTTTTACTTGGGGAGTAAATTGCCTGCTGCCTGAAGCCCTAAAAAGTAAGCTTGGGCATACTGAGAGTACCACATAAGGGCAACGATTATACATCAACAGAAAAAATGAGACTACAAACCATTTATAATTTGTTTTATCCCATCAATACTTGATGAAGTTAACCACTACTTTCAGCTATCATAATAGGAATTTTATGTTCAAATGATCAGAAGCATTATAATGACCACTATGAGGTTCATAACTTCATACCATTTCTGTTCATCGTCCAATTAATGAGATGAAGTTGAAGAGGATAGGGAATTAGAAAAATATCAATTTGTAATCATTTCCATCATCACATAAAATGTTCCATAACATGAGATGAATATAATGAATTAATACAAAGTGATGAATATGATGAGTTAACAAAGTGGGAATGAAGAAAAAAATTTAGTTAGATACTGTGCTTGACATATATTGGGTACTACAATAAACAAACTGCACATAAGTTGTTAGTTCTGAAAATCTTACAGATGCAGAGAGAAAACCTTGTTATTCATGTCTTCCATAGTGAAAAAACCGATCACTTTAGGATACTCAAAAAGCATGGTTCCAAAGTCTTTATCACTCATGCCAAGCTCCAAGAAAAAATTCACTCTGCATCTAAGCTCCTCAGTGCCAAAAGACAAAATTTCCGGACAATGGCTTATAATGAAACCCATCCAATCCATTGCAACTCCATTATTTTCTAGAAGTTGGACATTGCAATCCAGATCTTCTATTGGACATCTTATAATTCTTTCATTCTTTGTAAGCACCACCCCAAGATATCTCCCTTTGACATGGATTGATTTCAGCCATCGAACTCGTAGTCTTAAGCCTTCTAGATCGTCAGCAGCAGCACTCACCAGTTCCCCAATACGTGGATATGAAAATTGATTGTGCTTTAACCATCTGTATACAGAGAAGGTATCAATACAAGAATTTCCATAAGTTCATATTAAGATCAATATTTGCAATGTGCATAAAGATAGCCATATTAAATTTTAAATTTTCTCAACCAGCTCTGTTACAAAAATTTGCGTTCACTCAACCCATAAGTCTTCTGGACTAACTTCGCTTCTAAGTCAAAAACCTTCAATCCAAATCATTTAAACAGTTCACCAAATAAGTGCTTCTTATCATGACAGATAGAACAGTGATAATTGAATCTGGAAGAACAGTATTCTTAATTTTGCATGTATTCAGGCATATCTGTATTTCAATAAGGACAGTTTAAACAAAGATAATAGCAGCAAAAATCATTCTTGGGATTAAATCAGCAAACCATAGAATAAAGTTTTTTTTGAAAAATCTCAATTTAATTGAGAATATTGAGTTAGGGTTTTCAGAAAAAAAGAAAAAGAAAAATCATGCAGCAGACAAAAAATTATGAAATAAATAGGGTTAGGGTTAGAGTTTCACCACCTTGAAAATTTTGCCAAAAGGTGGTCAAACTAGTAATTAATTCAGGTGATTGTATCATGATAACTCACGGAAAAAGTGTTTAACTATTTCTTTTGACTGATTTGCAGGTCAAACTCTTGTTCTGCTGATAAAAGCAGGGCAGGCTGTGAGTCGCAATTTTTTCCCATGTTTTGCTTCTTTTAAAGGATTGCATGTATAACGCATAACTAGAAAAAGCAGATTCAAAGTCATTTGTGAATTCCATTGCTTGATGCATAAAAGTGTATCAAAATGAAAAGTATTGCTGATTTTGGGTCTCACATTTGTGTAACTTCAACATGATATGCAGATTTCCCTCTTGAAGCATTTGTCCATGCACTCGAGAGTTGCCACTCAATGCATCCCATGGCATATGAATCTGAGGTTGACAGATATATTTGTCTCAACATATGACCAAGGTGCAAGATTTATTAGTGGAACCAGATGGAAGTAGGTGTGCTCAGCAATGAAGGCATTACATCTGTGACCCGCTTAAGCAACATCTTCCACCAACAAATTCATGAATATTCAACACTTTCAGAGGATATAATGCATAGGCTGAACTTGGATACTTTGTTGCAGGAGTAGGAGAAAAGCATGCATTCACAACACCCTTCTGGTACCTAAATAGTGTAAGACTTGTTTTGAATGTCAATGAATTTGTATATGAAGATAAGTTGTTCTGTGAACAATAATAAAAGAGAAAAATTTTACACTATGTTTCAATATGTCAATTCATGTGACTTTTTCTGAGCAATTTATCAAAGAAGTAAACTGAGAACAACTTTTGCATCTAAAGACATTTCCTGTGGTGTTTAAAATTAAGTATGACAAAATTGAAGATTACATTCTCATGCAGATTCTAAGCTTCTCAGTGAGTAAAAAATTTTTGGGAAATTTTGTGCAGCACAGCTCTTAGTTTTAAAGCTGATTATTGATTTTAAATCTCAAATGTTAATGAGGACAATCATAAAGCTAGGAACTCTGTAGCCATTTTTGCACTGTGTGGTAGAAGATTATGCTTAGTATATATATGTCAGAGAAGAAGCTAAAATAAAATTTGCAATGGAAAAGTTGTCATCTAATATTATTGATGATTAAGGCCAAGGGGATTGAAAACACATCTCAAAAATAATTTTACTGCTTCTAGTTCTGTTGGCAATCATGTCACCGCAGCCAAAATTTCCAGGTATAGCCAGTCAACTGGTGGTTGTTACTCTATACCCATGTCTAAGAATTCATCAGAAAGGAATGATGGCAATCCAAGAAGTAAAATCTTGATTCCATGAGGTTTTGTGATTATATGTGGGATCTGTAAATGATCTCATTTTATACCATTGTCCAGAAAACAAAGATTATTAACTCAACGATATGTCTTATTGACTTATAATAAATACTTTGCCAGTGTGCACTTATCCCATAGCACCCATTTTCATAAGAGCTTAAACCTGTTGACAATGATCTGATTATATAATAGAAAATTTAAGCCCTAAGAAGCTGGTTTAGCTCTAATTTTTTCTTTCCATAGCAGTCTTTCCTTGATTGCCACAGCACTTTCTGTAAGTGCAGTAGAATTTTCAATATCTCCTGCATTTATTCATGAGGCCTTTTAGTTATTCTTGCCCTTTGAGCAGCCTGGTTTCTTACACATATATTGGCTTCTATAGTTAGTGGTTCAACTGTTGATGCTATCAAGATGGCCTTGGCACTGAAGAAACCAAAAAACATTGTTCCAAAGTGTTTCATAGTCCCCGGCAAATATGGTCCTTTGTATTCCTGATTTTGGCAATGCCTGCAAGTGATTAGAGCAACTTACTCTTTTAGGTTACTTTTTAGGGAGAATCCCTTCTAAAGTATGCTTAAAAGTTGGGTTAATACCACACTGGTCTCTCATGGTGTTAAGCTGGACATAATCAAAAACTTAACCGAGGGTTTTTTCCTCTTCTACTTGGAAGAAGCCAACCATGCAAATGCTATCCTCAAGCATGGTCCTTGGTATGTTTGTAGTTCTCTACTTGTTTTCTGCCTATTGAGTCCGAAAATCGCTGCTCACACTCCTAGAGGAATCAATCCGCTTTAGGACCAAGGAAATGTCATCCTATAGGTGGATTAATCAGCTCATCAACAAGATGTGAGTGATTTAAGGCCAATTGCTAAGAGTGGATAGTCTCTTCTTCACTTCAAATTTAACTAGACACAAGCGGATGTTCCTAGAGGTATCTTTAATAAGATTAATCAAAACTGCAGATAAATAAACTAAAAGTGCTACAATACTAAGTTACCAAGTTCGCCCCTGGGAAGCCCAGGTACGATACAGATTCGGTCCGGGTTCGAAATTCGGGTCCGGTTTGATCAAATACACCCTGGGTATGAAAAATCCACTATGGGTCTGACCAGGGTTCGAAACCCTGACTGTGGGTCCGGTCAAGGTCCGTTTTTTCCAAACCCAGTTCGAACCCGGGTAGAGTTTGCGCCCAGCCAGACGTTTCTGCTAGATTTGCAAAACATAATGTGTCTCTTGTGGTCTGAAAGGTTGAACACTGGCCCCTAAAAATTTCAGTGACTCTAGGAGGTTTTATGTTGAGTTCTCCAAGTCTCATGAATATGATATAGTTACAGATACAGGCATAGAAAGTTTGAGCAAAACCTTGGATATTATACAGCTGTGCATAGATAGATATATAAGCAATGCACAAGAAAAAAAATTAAAAAAAGGACCGTACAACATAGAATATTCAAAAGACAATTCATCAATTTAGGAATGAGGACAAACTTGGATATGATACGGCTGCGTAAATATATATGCTAGTGACTCTTGTAGGTTTTAGGTTCAGTCCTCCAAGTCTCATGAATATGATATAGTTACAGATACAGTGTTAGGAAGTTTGGGCAAAACCTTCGATATTATACAGTTGGGCATGCATAAATATGTAAGTTATACACCAGAGAAAAATAGAGCACATGACATAGAATATTTGACTATTAATATGGTGGTGTATTCATTCAACCATTAAAAATAGCATACTTTAAAGACCTTGTAAATATTTCCCTTATTCATTCATGATATAAGTGGCATATCTATCATATGTCTTCCACTCACAAAATATCCATCATGACATTTGAGTATAAAGTGACGGTGTATTTTTGCTATGTTATTTGACTATTAATATGGTGGTGTATTCTGAACTTAATTACTGCTGCAAAAATGTATATATTTCTGATTTTTATATGTTTTTGTATTACCGAACCCTACCCCAAAAAAGAATTTTCCCGAACCGGCGAACCGGGTTCTTGAACCCGAACCTGAACCCAAAACCAAACCGGTAACTTAGCTACAATAGTATCCAATGTATGCTTGGCTCCAAAGTTTGTCACCAGACCAAAGATAAACCTATTGCACATAAAACCTCTTTTAAGCTAGTATGAACATCATTGCACAAATGCAAGATGAAGGTATGCAAGACATGATTCCATAAGATAAGAATTATCATGGCTTGCTATCGATGCTTCCGTAGATGAATCGTTGAATCATGAGATGCATACAAGCTTCTAACCTACTACTAAACTACTGGTAAAAGATGTTTTTCATTTTAAATGTATGGTTAATCATAAAATTCTAAGACCAATGCCTAATCCAATGGATTACAAAATCACAGTTTACCAAGACAAACAACACATTGAAATCACAACAGAATATAAGGTATGCATATTAATACACCAAAGATATGATATTAAACAATAGAACATACTTAATAATCCATCTCCGAGCGACAAAAAGCCATATGGAATAAAAAAGAGGTCGTTACAAACTTACAAGATTGCAATGACTTAAAATGTACATTTATCAAATCCTTATTACAATCATACCAACAAATGTGGCAAGAGGAAACCCCAAGCTAGAATGTTGTCGCAATTTGTCACATAGAAGTTCCCCTAAAGATCTATAAATGGCCCTAGAGATATTCAATTGTAGATTTACAACCTTGTTGTTTTGTAGGCAACGAGACTTGCACAAGTTGAAACCTTAGACAATCCTTAGCATTTGCAATTGCATGAGAAGAAGAAATGGCTGACCCCTTAAAAGAAAAGCAAATTGGTATTTATAGCCTTTTGTGCAATCACCTAGTTGCTTGCAAGAATTCAACGAAGAATTATACATCATAAATGTGGCGTGCAAGAGAAGTGAAATCCCGTGAAATCCGCTAAATGGGTAGTTTGGAGCTAGCATGAATATTATCGAAATCTTGAATTAAACCATTGCATTCATGGGGAACTAGACTTCTTTATCATCTACCATTGAAAATTGAAATTGCATGCAAATTCACACCCTTGAGATGAACAATTGCTTTAAGCCAGAAAAATCCTCCTAAAGCAATTGTAGGAGTCAAATTTGATCATTAATGGCACTATGGGAAGGTAAATCGAGTGATAAAGGCAATTTAGAAGAAATGCAAAACTTCTATGTGAGACAGGAGGTTAGCACTAAAGATATGAGGTTTCATGTCAACACTGAATGTCAAGATAGGCCATTACAATGGAAGCCTATAAGTCTATAGCAAGTTCGCGAATGGATGAAAATGAATTAAGCAATATGGAGAAATGCAAAAACTTGTTGCAAAATTAGAGGTCAAGATAGAACATTGGAATGGAAGTCGAGAAGTGCACTAAAATTTCATTGGAAAAGGATCAAAAGGAATGTAGGAAAAAACATATGGAACCAGCAAAGGGAAGTGAAGGTGGAACATGGAAGAAGTCCATCCAAACTCCACAAGTCCGCAAAGGGGGATCAAAGCACAAGGATAAAAGGTGGGACTTGATTAGAGGTCGGAAGGTTGGGAGATAGAAGAAGTCCAAGCAAACTCCACAAATTTACAAAGCTTATGAAATTTCACTGAAAGTTGAGGATGGGAGAATGTGGGGTTGCAAAAGAGGACAAAGGGTGGCAGATGGGAAGAAAATTGAAGAGGTCCATTAGAAACCCACAAATCCACAAAATAGAGGGAATGGAAGATTGCAGAGGTGCAAATAAGGATGGGAGGTTGGGAGATCTGATGATAGAAATGGAAGACGAAAGAATTTCATCAAAACTCCACAAGTTTGCAAAAGGGAAACAAGGAGGAAAGCAAGGGTTGCCATAATCAAGAGTGAAGATGGATCAAAGGTTGGGAGGAAGAAGGGAAAGGGAAGAAGTCAAGACAAATCTTGCAAGCCCACAAAGCACATGAAACTTGACCGGAAATTGAGAACAGGAGAAAACGGGGATTGGAAAGAGGACAAGAGGTCAAGACATGCAAAGGAATGGAAGAATTCTAAATGAACTCCACAACTCCACAAAATGGAAAGAGAGAAAGGAGCAAGAGAAAGGGAGAATGTGGAAGAGGATAGGAGGTTGGGAGGTCAATACAAAATAAAAATCTAAACATATATCAAAATCTCACAAACTAATGGAACATAGGAAAATGAAGGAATGAAAGGGCTCAATGGAATTTCTGTGGCACCAATGGTCATGACAAGTGGTTGAAAGACCAAAAGATGTCCAGCAGTCCACTTAAACTCCACAACTCTATAAAAATTGTAAAAAATGACCAGAACATTCTTAGTCATAAATCTTTTTCGGATTTTTGCAACTTCCAGTATATAATAGGAAATGGGGATTGATGAGGAAGAACATGTAGGCAAATTTGACCACCCATTTAAAAATTTCTCAAATCGATTATAGGCGATGGGAAAAATGAGGCCTAATGCACAAGGGTGGTGGGACTCAAGAGACTTTTTGCATTGCTAGATTCAATCCCAACATAGAATAGGGATTTTGTGTGGTCCAACTAGCAAGTCATCAATGTGTTAGTCATCTATTAAGATCCCCATTTTACCCTTTTCGTGCCAGCCTTTCTTAGACTTAATCGATTTCTCTGTTAGAAGGGTGGTATGTATTAAGGTGGACAAATTTTATTCAACTTGTCCTCAAATACAAGTTTGTGTCAAAACATCTCTCCCTAAACCTGAAGAAGTCTGTCAAGATACAAATCAATGGCATGCACCATACTTAGCATGTCCTTTACATTAACCTTCCTAAAACTTTCTTTCAATATCAATCTTCTAGACACAAAATCAAAGATTGCCCCTCAAGCAAACCAACCTCCAAACCAATAGTGATTATCTTCAAGCAAAAAAAAATGAGGATGGGTGGACCATTGTTGTCAATATAAAAAAATGGCCACAATTCTCCCAACAAAGGGCCCAATGCTAATTCCAATAATGGGGCACCATGACAAATGCTAGTGCTCCAACCCATGAAAAGGCTAAAAATGTAAATGTGGCTCCACCAAAGGTCTCTCAAGATCCAAGAGAATACTCTAAGGAGGTTGTGTCAATGTACAATGTCTATTATTATGTTTCGATAAAATTGTTTATTTGACTATGTATTAATTGGTTGTCAGTGTTGGATGGTTATATGCATCAGTTGGTTGATGGTTGTGTTCTTGGCAACCATCAAATTCCTTAAATAGATTGTGTATCATCAAGGAAAGTAGTATGATCTAGTCAAATCGACTCTGATCCTTGGTTGACCATCTCTGGTCTTATCCTGTAATAATTTCATGTGTGAATAAAGATATATTTTACTCATGTATCTATTATGCATTGTCATATGACATATCTATTCTTAATTCATCTATTTGTTTTATCAAATAGAGCAGTAAATAGAGGTTGATAAGTCATAGTACTCAAGGATGCCATATGCAATGAGTATTTTTTCTTCTCAAGAGTCCAATGTTGTGTCTCAACTTCATTCCTCATCTTCACCTAAGAGTGCTAGGTGGTCTTGCAACTGTCCTCACTTGATGGAAGAAGGGAATTTGTTCCTAACAAACAAAAAATGCAATTTGGGGGGTTCACTCCCAACAAGCAAAGTAGGTTTTGGAAAGATATTTATTCTACACTTAAGGAAAAATTTGTACTCCAAGGATATGTCCTTGGGTCCTTGTTTTTCATGAATTGTTACTCTTGGAATGCTAGGGGCCTAATAGACCCACCCTACAAGTATTTTGTGTAGAATTTTCAATAGAAATTTCATAAAATTGACTAAAAGAGGTGAAATTGGTTTTTTGTAGTTTGTCATGTCATATGGCCATATATTTTCTTGTCCACGAATAATCATGAGTAAGGACGTAGTGGAAGGGCGATGTTTGTGTTTTCCAAGCAGCAACACCACAACACCTGTCACCACCTATGGTATGACCCCTCTAATGGAGTTTTGTGGGCTCTTTTCAACATTAAAATTAGAGCCTTAGGAATTGTGAATGTTAACACTGAGATAGCTAAAAGGGCTCATCTTTGGTGTTGACTTGTTGATGAATTGTCAAATGTGCAATTGGTCTTTAGTGGAGACTTTAATATGATTAAATGGCTTATGACAAGTAGGGTATATCCTAATGAGATGGACAGCTAGAAAGCATGAAGAATGGTTTTATATGAGAAATAAAATTGGTCTTTATGACCCCAATAATGGCCTCCAAACTACCTCTTTGGCATGGTACAAATGGTCCAATTTGCACGATGGTTCGGAAAGGGTCATTAAGAAGCTTGTTTGTGCTATGATTTTCACCCAACCCTATTTTTCCATTGCTAGCTATTTTTCTCTTTTAGTGGAACCCTTGCCAAGTATTGTGCTTACTAGCCACTCTCTGATCCATTTTTAGATTGAGTGGGGTCTCCAAAATCCCAAGACTGAAAAAATGCATCTTTACTTAAACACATAAGTATGGGCTTGCCTTGGTTCATATCTAACATTTCTGGAACCTTGTGCCACATCCAAAAAGTGATACTAGTTGGATTGTTTGGCGATCAAGTGTCACTATTCGCATTGTCTATTTTTTACAAATCTATGGCCACTAGCTGATGCACATCCCTTGAAAATATTACATAGCCATAACTTCAAGCTCAGTTGTGACAATGCTCAACTTGAATCCATGCCTTTCTCAAGCCTCTACAATTTCAAGTGACCAAGTCTTTTAACTAAGTGCAAAGTGTTGATGCTTATAATGCCAAAGGAATTCAAATCAAAGCTAGGATTCATTGGCAAAAGGTTGGTGACAAGGTTTAGAAAAAAAATTCAAGACTCGAGGACCCATAACTCAATTCAAAAGATCAAGGCCATTTGAGAAGCAAATAAACATCTCATAGAACTTCCTAATGTGTTGAATGCTTTTGTTCAACACTAAAAAATGTCTTCAAATCCTAAGAGTCTTATCAAGCTCAAGAAGAAGCCCTTAAGCAAAGCCCAGATGTTGTTCCCTATGTAAGAGACTTGTTGTCTCTAGCCCTTGCAGACAGATACGTGAATAATGCAATTTTGTTTGTTTTGAATGACTTTGCAATTATTTATGTATTTTCTCCTAAGTTACTAGGTTCGGCCCTGGGAGGCTTGGGTCCGATCCAGGATCGAGATTCAGGTCCAGTTGGCTCAAATTCACCTAGGGTTCGAAAAATCGACAATGGGTTCGAACCGGGTTCGGAACCCGAACTGTGGGTCCGACCAGGGTTCGAATTTTTCAAACCTGGTTCGAACCCGAGTAGAATTTCGTGCCCAGGCGGACGTAAAAGTGCTTTTTTGCAATTTTTTTATATTTTTTTGTCTTTGTTGACTTTTTCATATTTTTCTATTCCTTCTAACCCTAATATGTGCCTCTAAAACATGAAATAAGTAAAGTGATAGTCATTTACCAATTTGTGAATGAAAAAAAAGGATATTTTTGCCTCCATTGTTGAACTTTCTCTTTTGCTTGCACAAGCTTGAATAGACTTGAAGGTTGATAGTAGATTATTCGAAGTTGGTTGATGTGTTATTCCTAAGCACTTGCAAGTGCCTATTCGTTGCCAAGAAGATTATAGAGCAAGATTTCTTCAAAAGAGGTAGGTTTTTTGAAGTTTTTTTATTATTTTTTTTTTACATTTTTAACAAATGGACTTCAACTCTTTTGTTTTGTTTTTTAGTTTTTGTTTTGTTTTACTTTTCATTCCTCTAAATGTCTATAACACATGTTCAATTTTTTCATTTTTTTGAAATTAATTAAGTCTGTTAGTTTCAAATTTAATCAATCAATACCAAAATTTCACTATGTTGTGCCTTAGGTATTCCATATTACAATGGCAACTAGTACCTCCTCAGGCTCAATCCAATCTCACTTCAAAACAAACCCAAACTCTCCCCTTTGGAAATATGTAGAAATGGTTCAGCAACTTCCAGGTGGTGGAGGATATGTTTGGATTTATAGTCATTACCATGTTCAATATTCGAGCTCATACAGTCGAGTGAAAGGGCACTTGTGTGGGATCCCTGAAACAAGCATAAAAAATTGTCCAGGTGAAAACGAGGAAGGCATTCCAAAACATATACTATTGAAATATATTGCTAAGCAAGAAAAGGCAGACCAAAAAGCAGCCAGTGGTAAAACAAGCCATCCTTTGAAGAAAGGATCTCGATCCATGAAACCCCCTACACCACCTTCTTATTTTCCACCTACAGAAAGCCATCCATTTATGGACATCCCTCAAGAGCAAACCATGCCCTCTTCAAATAAAAGATCTAAGGGACCTGTTGGTGTGTGTTTTGAATATGCCACCGAACACAAAATAAAATGCCCAAGGACACTTTATCCTCTCTTGAAAAGTGATTGCAAATGCAATAACTCCAATGTTTCTTTGGTCAAGTCATGACCTGTGGATAAGGCCAGTGGGCGTTGTGATTTGCTGGTAATCACAAGGGGACTTACGCTAAGATCTATTTGCAAGTTTAGGACTTAGACAATTTTATCATTGAAGCTCTTTCTATCGGGTATTTCAGATTTTCTAAAAAAATGCAAAAAGGCAAGGGTTTAGAAGTCTAAGCTACTCCTAAGAAATCAAGAGATGGCAATGACTAGATGAAATGGGGTAAACCACACTTTGTTTCGCCTCCTTCGGACAACTACACAAAACGGGTGCAATCTTCAATGGAGGTGATAATGATTTTCATGCTTGAATAAATAATTACCCAAACTGAAGTTAAGAATCCACAACTAAAGAGCTCAGGCTAACTTTACACATTGAATGCAAATCATCCATTCAACAAAAGTATGAGCTTAATTCCATCCACCACTGCTATCAAATCTATCATTCACTTCACAAACATTCAAATGAAAATACTAATTTAATTCTACTCTAAGTGTTGAAGGAGAAGTATGAAAACCTTGCACACTACTTCAAAACAAAAGTGGTTCTTAGCAAATCATGCACAAGAGCTTTTATAAACGGAAATAGTTTTGTCGCAACAATCTTATACAACTCACTTCACAAATTACAAATGAGGGGAGAGCTCAATTTATAGGCTCCCCGATTACAATTCAATGGCCAAGATTGATTTCAAATCAACGGCCGAGATTACAAAATAAAACCCTAATTAGGGCTTGTCATAATTAACTACCTCTCGACCAATGAGAAAATTACATTTTGGGACACTTGTCCTCCTTGCTAAATATAAACCAATTCCATGGATAAGTCGGGTTCATTGAACCTAGGCATGTTGACTTGGAACAATTTGATTGGTTGGAAGATGACGAGGCGCCACCTCAGCATGTTGGATGTCCTCCTTGGTCTACTTGTTCTTTTTCCATGCATTTGCCTTAGAATATCTTCCTTTGCCGACAACTCTGTCCTTTGTGCTTGTTTCTTCCTAGCTTTGATCTTGGATTTCCTTTGGGACTTTGATTTCTTCTTCTCACTTGCATTTGAAGTCTAAAAGTCTCCCCTTGGAGCAGTTATTGAACTTTTCCTTCCTAATAGCTTTGAAATTCCTTCAAGTGCCTTGAATATGGAGAAGAACTCTCTCGTGCTTTCGCCAAAATGGAGGAAATTGGAACTTTCTCTGTGAAGTATTTCCCATACTTAGCCAAATTTTAACTATTTTGTAACACCTTCATGTGGACCGTTCAACACTTAGCCAAGATTTTGGCCATCTTTATGCTCAAATGAACTTCGCCTGTGGATTTGTCTTCAATTCTGAGTTTGGCTTGCACTAAGTAGGGCAGACTCCATCCTTGGGCAAGAATTTTATTCATTTCCTCTTTATTCCTCTTCATTTTCCTGTTTTCTTTCCAACACTTAGTCAAAATTTGATCCTTTTATTGTAGGAAAATTCCACAATTAGCCATTCTTGGCAAATTTTACCGTGTTTGTTTCTAACCTTGGCGGACTTTGGCACATGTCATGCCAATTATCTATCATATTTGAGCGGACTTCCTCATTGCCAAGCCAATCCTTTTTCTTTCTCCCTAGCGGACTTGGCTATGTCTTGGACATCTTCAATTTAGCCTTGGCAAACTTCATGATTGGTTGGCCATGTTGGGCGGAGTTGCTCATTGCTTAGAGAATTTTCTTGACAGTTAACCAAATTTTGAAAATTTATTCTCAACACTTAGCCAATTTTTTGAGTTTTTTCTCCCCAATGTATCAACACTTAGCCAATTTTCTGAGTTTTCCTTGGCAAACTTCATGCTTGGCTGGACATTTTTCTTTGAGCGGACTTTTTGCTTGGCCGGACATTTTTCTTTGAGCGGACTTTCTGCTTGGCTTGACATTTTTGGGCGGACTTCCTACTTGGCCGGACATTTTTCTTATGGCGGATTTGCTCATTGCCCATGCCATGTTCAACACTTAAGCAATTTTCTGGTTTTTTTCAAAGTTTCTCACTTATTGATGTTTGATGAAACCATGACCTATACACTTTCCAAAGATGGAAACCTTGCCAAAAATAGAAACTTTTCCAAAAATAGCAACTTTCCAAAAATAGCCCCTAAAAAATAGGAAGTCCAAAATGGGCTAAAAATGCCAAAACAAAGTCCCTAAAAAATAGGGGGCCAGAGTGAAAATCCCTAAAATTTAGGAGGTGTCAGAATTGACTGAAACGACAGTCAGTCTTCGTCCTCCCTCATTCCCAAGCCATCAAACTTGGGTGGACTTCGTCAAACTTCATGCTATTTCATCATGTGCTGACTTCCCTATGGCTTGTGCCATCTTCTATTTGTGCTTGGGCGGACTTTGCTTGTGTCCAAGCCATCTTGCATATGGCGGACTTGCCAACTGTCCATGCCATTTTCTCAAGGGCGGACTTGCCAATGCTTAGACATTTCTCTTCCTGTGGCAGACTTTGTACTTGGCCAGTCATCTGACTTAGTCAAAAATTTCAAATTCTCTCTCCTTCTGGGTTGGGCGAACTTGAAGATCTCTCTGCCATTTTGTATTTTATTCATGCCTTAGGAATTTATTTCATGCTGAGTTGGGTGGACTTGGTACTTGCCTTGCCAGACATTCTTCCTTCCGTGCCTGAGAATTTTATTCCGTCATGCCGAGGAGTGAATTTCATGCTAGTTTGATCCCCTCTCTCTCTAGGCATATTTTTTATCCATGCCTTAGAAAAATTTCCTCTCCCAAAGTTGGGCGGACTTCAACCTCTCCTTGACATTGGCGCACTTTAGCCTTGCCTTGTCCAAGGCGGACTTGGACATCTCTCTAACATGGGCGGACTTGGAGGCTTGTCTTTCCATCCACTTCTCTCATGGGCGAACTTTGTGTCTTCTCTGCCAAGGGCGGACTTGGAGCTTGTCTTGCCTATGGCGAACTTGGAGCTTGCCAAGACTGGGCGGACTTTGCACTTCATCTAGCCATGGTGATCTTGGAGGCTTCCTTTCCATGGGCGGACTTCACTCTTGGCCTGCCAGTGTCTGCCTTTGGCTTGCCAGAGGCAAGGGCGGACTTCATGCTTGGCCTGCCATTCCTTCTCGTTGGCGAATTTCTCAGACTTGTCATTTTTCATCATTTTTTTACCTTTTACCTTGATTTTTATGTTGATTTCTCTCAATCTGGAGAAGTGTTGACTTCATAATCAGTGGGACCTCGAAATAGAAACTTTCCAAAAATAGAAACTTTCTGAAAATAGAAAAAAGCAAAAAACATCCCTAAAAAATAGGAACTCCAAAATGGCCTAAAAATGCCAAAAATCAAAAAAGCAAAATCCCTATAAAATAAGAAGTGTCAGAATTGACTCAAAGCAATGGCATTCCTCGTCTATCAGTCCTTCTGAGCACTTCCATGACATCTAGGCACTGATACGGGCTCAAATTCTCAACTTGGCTCAGATGATTTCCAGAAAACTCTAACTCCTCATTGTAAATAAAATGGTGATAAGCAGTTGTGCTGCCAAGGCAAAAACCCAAAAAGCAAAAAGAAGGGGCTCCCCATTTGCAATGGGGCGATGTGTGAAATAGGGCACAATAGGACCGTTGGAAGCTTCATTTCAAAATGAGGCAAGAGAGGTTGCTGAGCAAGACACATTTTTTGGACACCTTGTGTTGTCCATCCCCTTAATCTAATGCTACAAAAAATTGGATCCAAAATTGAATGAATCAAGTGTATCCTGAGGGCGAAGACATCCAAATGTTTGTCACCAACCAACATATGACACAAGGAATATTTAGACAATTCTCAAAATTGGAGTTGTTGAAGGTAAGTTAATTCTCAATATTTTTTATTTTTTTAATTTTTTGTTAATTTTAAATTTTGATTTTGTAAATTTAAATTATATTTTAGTTTTAATTTTGATTTTCAAACGGGTTGTCGAGACTCATTTTGCCTCCAACACAATTGTGTTGAGACGACTTATAAAGGTTCGTGAGGCACTCTCTGCCATGGTAATCAACCCTAATTGGGCCATATGGAGGCAATCTAGCAGTGAAAGGGAAAATAGGGTCAAGCAAAGGATCCTAGATGATAGTTGGTGGGACCTTGTTGAGTATCTCATCAGTTTCACTGAGCCCATATTGAGCATGATCCGTTACACTGACATGGATAGACCTTGTTTGGGTGCAGTATATGATGGTATCGACTCAATGATTGAGAAAATGAAAACCATCATCATTGCAAAAGAGGAAGATCCTGAAGAAAATTTCTTCAAAGAGCTACAGGAAATCATTATTGATAGATGGAACAAAGAACAAAGGAATAAACAAATATTGAAATACAAATATATATATATATTAGTAGCAAATTTATTATAATATTATGATTATAAATATAATCACCATTTAACCATTATTTTCATCATTGAATAACATATATTATAATCCATATCATAAATATGATATAATACAAATATAAAATCATAAATATAATATCTAAATAAACAAACATAAAATATAAAGTATAATAAATAAATAACAAATAAAATAAACAACATTTAACAAATTTAAAAGGGCAGCGAATATCTTCAAAGGTGGCCACATGAGGACAAAAAGGTCCCACATAAAGACAAGTTTTGTCTTATATGGGTGGCTGTGAAAAATACGATTAGTATAAGAATCACAATTGCTAACAAAGAGGTGTGTGCTTTAAAATAAGTCACCTTTCTTGGTAAAAGACACCTCCGTTCATGGAAGAATAGAAGATATAAAAGATATTTGAAAGGCATCGATTAGGGAAAGGAGGCATATAAGGAAATGGAGAATAGAATGGAAAAATAAATAAATCTGAAATATATTTTTGAGTAAAAGGAGACATAAAAGTAGAAACATGAATAGAAAATAAGGACAGAGATAAAGTGAGTATTTCTAAGTATAGCAGCAAATATTTTCATATATTATCATCAAAAAAAATAAACTACAAATAAATATATATATATATAGAGAGAGAGAGAGAGAGAATATGTATATGTAAAAGTAATCAGATTAATTAATAGTAGCTATAGATATATATGAATTATATTAGGATATACAATAATGATATTTGCAACAATTATTAAGCCTTATAAGTAATGAAAACTCTTTAATATAAACATAAGTAGATTATGTATATTTATGAATTGTCCTCATCCTATGATCAATCCAGTATAAGGTTGAAGGAGGAAGGAATCAAAAAAACATGGAGAGATACAACAATTCAGGTGATGTATTCACTTAGCAATAATATTTAGCATATTTGAATATAAGGAATATATATGGCTCATTTGATTATTGGTGTGCTTTCTTTAGTATTATGATGATAACGATGTTTATATTGACTTAAGAGAATCAATGATAAATGCAAATGTATTTGATTGCTAAAAGATTGTCTTCTCTGTGCTTGTACTCTATTAGGGAGGGCGAGCCATGGGTGAGTGGTGCCTAAAAACCCCACTTAAGGATTCCGCTACAGCCATCTAGGGGTGGGGGTTCCACTTAAGGATTCCACTAAGGCCATGGAGGGGTGGTAGGCCTTGAGACCACTATGGACTTTATGGTTCCTTTCTCCTAATAGAGCGAGTGTCTTCCGAGGTGTTGCCATGAGTGGAGAATGCAGGTACTAAGCCGTTAGGAAAGGAGGATTGTGGTAGACAACCTCCCGTGCCTAACATGAGGGCTTCAGGGCGGATCCACCCATGACACTCCTCTTGCTTGTTAAATTGCAATTATGATTATGCTTATATTTTGGATATCTAGATATTAATGCTAACAGATAAATGTGTATGTGGAAATGTTGTTAATATGGTGAATGCAGATTTCAAACCAAGATTACTTCATTAAAAAGAACATTCATTTGCAAAGAAGAAACCCTAAACCTAATTAACAAATGAATTCTAGGGAAAATCGGGTAAGGGACATTACATTCATCATGAGTTGCTCCATATAGGGATGCTGAAGTGGCTCAAGGGTACAAGGCAACAATTCGTAGACTCTTCACTGATCGTGACCAACGTGATTGAATGAGGGTTGAGTTCATGGCTTTTGCATGCTCTGGTAGTGTTGATCATAATCTTGATGCTCTTCGAGACAAGGTTAGGGTGGATGCTCATAGTTGGTGGTACTTCCATGGGCAAGAATGCAGGCACCTCCAACCTATTGCAATAAAAAATTTATCCCAAGTAAGTTTTATATTTTGTAATTTTAATTTTAATTTTAAATTTATATTAATTAATATTTTTGTTTAGTTAAATTTAACTATTTAATTTGTTCTTAATAGGTTGCTAGTTCATCTTCTTCTGAGAGGAATTGGAGCACATACTCCTTCATCCACTCAATAAAACGCAATAGGCTACATTCGAAAAATGAAGAGGACTTAGTGTATGTGCATTCAAATGTGCGCCTCCTTACACACAAGCAAAGTTCCTACAAAGAAGGAGACACAAGGAGGTGGGATATTGAGCCAGAGCAGCTTGACTTGGATGCTTCCACAAGTCACTTAGCTGCACTTGATATTGATGATGACTATGAGCCTGAAGCAACCGCTGAGCATGAGAGTGGTAGTGTCAGTGCTAGTGGCAGTGCTTGTGCGAGTGCCACTAATGCTATTTGTGGTTCTACACATAATGTAGCATCTAATGATGCTGATGATGCTGCTTTTTTTGATGACCCATAAGATTCAGATTGATCAATGATCAATAATTATTAATGGCTGATTGTAAACACTTTACATTTTTATGTTTGAACTTTGATAATTTGAGCATAAAGTGGTGGTGTAATTTTCATTTTTGCTATGTTATTTGACTATTAATATGGTGGTGTATTCTAAACTTAATTACTGCTGCAAATATGTATATATTTCTGATTTTTATATGTTTTTGTATTACCGAACCCAAATCAAAAAAAAAAAAATTCCCGAACCGGCAAACCGGATTCTCAAACCCGAACCCGAACCCAAAACGGAACCGGTAACTTAGATTTTCTCAAATAGATGCCAGGAACAAAGCATTAAAAGAGAATGCAAAACAACTAAATAAAGACAACTGCTGCAAATGATTTTATTAAACTATTTCCAAAGCTTTTTACAATAATGTGCATACCCTAATGAAGGAGATTACAAACTATAGATTTCTGGAAATGACTTTATGACAGCAATTGTATCCAGAGATGATCGACCTGCACATGTAAGAGGCCTCTCCACCCTAATATAAGCTGGTAAAGACTGTGGTAACTTGGATGCCACACAATGATGAAGATATACAACCAAAAGCCAAGCGGTTTAGCTAGGAGATGAAACGCCCAGCTCCTGGGAGAGTATGAAAGCTTGCAGCAATTATACACAGCCTCAAAACCACTGTCAATGCGCCCAGAATTCAATGACATAAATGCAGCAACTAATCTGATATGGTGCAGAAATAAAAACCCTTGAAGAACCCTTGTGCAAGCTCAAATAATATGCAAAAACACTGTAGCGATTACTGTACACTCTACTGTAGCAGCCCATACAGTTTTTATATATAATGATTATCTCTTTATAATTCTGATCTGCACGAAGATAATCTTGAAACCCTGCAATACTTTCACCAATAATCTCTATGCTGGCTACTAAATGAAGCCAAACTGATCTGCAAACCTTCAATGGGTCTTTCACCACCTCAGACTGCTCACACAATGAAGAGTGGACGTTCTTCAATGCTGAAAGAGAACAAAACAGCTGAAACCCTTGGTCTCAAGCTCAAATCCCAAGAACACCAGGAAAGCAAAGTCAAATGCTCATCAATACATGAGGTTGAATTGCTTTTTGATGTGCTTTTATACTTCTCCAAAAAGCATCGATCCATGTTGTGCTTTTTAATTCATTTAATATTTGCTTTTTTGTTGACTTTATAACATATCTTAAGATATGGTGTACTTTTTCATAAAAGCATTAATTACACATTATTAATAAAATGGCTCCCACATTATAAAGTTAAGTTATAACTTTATAATATCATCTTTTAATAATTAAATATCATTTAAGCCATATAAACATTAATATCTCCTACAATAATCATTATCTCACCACGCCATCTGAAACTAAAGTCAACACCACTGATCACCATGTGTCCAGGTGCCCTGCTATATATAGTAACTCTGGTAGATGACTTACTATAAATAGTAAGTATGTCAAACTGAGTCTGAAAACCTCTGCCAAGGCCTAATCCTGAACCAAACAATGCTCAGGAGAGAAGCAATGTCACCAAACGACCAAGTAACTATCTCAGAGGACCCTCTATCCAAATCCATTAGCCTACGAGGGTCGAAATGATAGGCTAACCTCTTAAACTCAGATATTCACGAAAATGGGGACATTACATTCTACCACTCAAAAGATGACTTGTAGCAGGCTTCTTTCCCTAGAAGATATGCATTAAGTTGTAACTAGCATGACCAATTATAAGGCTCCTTGTTACAATGACTTACCCTATGAGTTTTACAAACCTCTTTGGGACACTATTGGTCCTATTTTGCACAATGTTTACCTAGAAGCCTTAGGGTGAATCATCAAAAGAGGCAATATCAAATTCATACCTAAGGTTGGTTATCCAAAGTTGATTTGCAATTGGAGACCTATCACTTAGCTCAATATCTCTTACAAGTTGATTGCCAAAGCCATTGCTCTACACATTAATCACAAACTAGATTCATAAAACGCAAATGTATTTTAGATAACATTATTGTTGTTTGGGAAGGTATGATGGGGGGCTAGGAAGTCCAACCAATGGGCTAGTTTCCTCAAGATTGACTTTGAAAGAGTTTATGATAGGATTGAATGGCCCTTTATTCTTTCCATACTCTTTGCTCTTGCCTTTGGAAATAACATTCTTCAATCTGTGAGAATGTTATTTGTCTTACTATTAATGGCATCCAATCTAAGTAATTTCAGTTTTTTAGTCTAATTAAACAAGGATGTCCTCTAGTTCCATCACTCTATGTGTTGGCTGCTGAGGGGTTCGGTTACCTTCTTACCAATGTCATTTCTCAAAGAATAATACATTTTGGTTACAGAAAAATGGTTGTTTTGGACAGCTCAGCAAGCACCTTGCACAGCAAATTTGTCTTATGCAGCAATTGTTTGGCAGTTGTGTCTTGCAAATATGACTTACACAACAAGGATATTGGTTTGCACAGTTGGACAGCTCAGCAAGCACCTTGCACAACAAATTTATCTTGTGCAGCAATTGTTTGGCAATTTTGTCTTGCAAAGATGATTTACACAACAAGGATGTTGGTTTGCACAGTTGCACAGCTCAGCAAGCACCTTGCACAACAAATTTGTCTTGGGCAGCAATTGTTTGGCAGTTTTGTCTTGCGCAGTTGACTTAGGGTATTAGTTTGCAGAGCAAAGGCATTAACTTGCATAGTAATGAAGACACCTTGCACAGCAAAGGAAACCCCTTGTGCAACAAAACAGCTATATTAACTGACTTTTCATGTCTTGTGCAGTAACTCCAAAGCCTTTAGAAGTTCGCAAAACACAATTGTGCAAAACATCTTGAATTGACCAGTATTACATAATCAGTTCGTTCTACCTTTTCCTACTTAAAAAGTACTCAATTTATCTACAACAATCATAATCTAAAATATAAATCACTTAATAGATATATAAGTTGAATCTGAATTTAATAAGAGAGTTTTTATAATACAAAAGCATGTTTCAGGGATATGAAATGAGTGCACAATAGTATACATTTCTGGGGCTCATCAGTTTTGTATCCATTTCTTATAGCTCTCTCTACTTCTCTTTTAGCACTCAACATATTTGATCACCTTCTTTTAAAAATACTCTGTACTTTGCCTAGTGGCTTTGCCATAGAAGCCCAACTAGAGTTTTTATAATTTTATAAATATAATTATCCTTTATTAAAAGGAAAAAGACTTTGTAAGGCTTCCTTTTAAATTGATCCAAATCTTTAAAGAGGATGATCACTTGATGGATAATGGATTCCCTATTTTTCCAACTAAATAGTGGAGATTTGCAGGTGAAATGTAGTTTTATAATTTTGCTTTAAGCTTATATAGAGCCTAAGCAAAATGATGTTGAAGCATTGAGCAATTTACCATCAATGATAAACCTAAGAAAACCATCCCATTTAATTTTTGCTATCACGGTTGGAAGGCAAATTTTTGTATTGCTATGTTGCATAGGGGCATGTCCTTGTGACCCCCAAAACCCTATGTCCCTATCCCCAAAGCCATTTCTAGAACATAGGGGCCCCTAGCCACCCCTTGTCCCGATGATTTTTGGGGACAAATCTCCAAACCAGGCACTTTGAAACCCTTCGTCCCAAGGATGTCTAGATGTCCCCAAATTTTTTCAATTGAAGAAAAATGGAAAAACTTCTTTTTTAAAGGTAAAAAGATGCATGGTGTGACCGTAAGGTCCTCCACACCCCTTATCAAACTCTAAACCCTCCCTATAACTAACTCACCTTCCCATTTGCAATTCACAGTTACCACAAGCAATTTGCATTTTGCATTTGCAACTATGAAGAGGAAGGAAAGATCAATCATTGTCAGTGTTTTATATTGACTTAATTTTTCATTGTTGTTATACTTAATAAGCATTAAAGCTCAATTTTGATGCATTATGTGAATGTCTAAACTGGAATCTTGATATCATGTACAGCTAAACTTGGAAACATCCCTCCCTTGCTCTCTCTCTCTCCCTCATCTCAAATCCTTCCGCCCATAAAACAATGGAAGCACCAGTTGCCCTAATCACTCTTGAGTCCCACCATCCTCTTGTGAATCAAGAGCAAGATTACTCCAAAGCAAAGATTCATCTATCCATTTTACATTGGCAAATATTAACGACTCTTTGCAAGGACAATTAATCATTATAGAGAGTAAGTAAGCTAAGCCATCTTGAAAAAATGTGTCTCTTTTGGTCTCTGTATTTAAAAGCAAAATGGCTATCAATATACTCTGTAGAAATGATTCCCCCAACAGTATGATGCCTCAATCTGTTTAACCAGAATCTTGTAAGCCTCCAAAGCAAAACCAAAGCCATTATGATTATACTCTCCACAGAGAAGCAATGATGACAAACGGTTGAAGAAATGCAACAAAAACACCATCGCATTGTTGCATGCTTCATTACAAATGCTATGGCCTTTCCTCGAGTGGGAAATATCATTGGCTGGAGACCCATACCCAACCAATGCATCCAGCAGGAGAAAGTGTAACTTCAAGGACTTGGATGCAACATAAACACAAATTAGGCTAGTGGGCAAATATAGTTTCCCTCACAACAAACATCAGCATGTTCATCACCATGCCCCATTTTGGGGAATACCTGCTCTCTCCTTTGTCTCAACAAAGAGAGGAAAACACTAGCTTCAAAAGAAATTTGCTGTGATCACTTTCTTATGTAGTGCTACTATGTTTAGCTACTGTTGCTTTTACTGTTTGCAGGATATAGCCATTTGTTATATATCATTTATATAAGGTAAATTTGCTTTGTATCCATTTCTTATAGTTCTCTCTTAGCACTCTACTTATGTAATCACCTTCCTTTAAAAATACTCTGTACTTTGCCCAGTTGCTCGCCATACCAGCCCAGGTGGACTTTTTGTAATTTTACAAACTTTCAATAAAATTATCGTTTATCAAAAACCAAATCCTGTTTGTAAGGCTGCCTTTATAATTGATCCAGATCTTTAAAGAGGATGATCAACTTGATGAATAACAGGTTCCATATTTTTTCCACCTAGACCATGGAGCTTTGCAAGTTAGGTGTTGTTTTAATGTAAGCTTATATAGAGCCTAAGCAAAAAGATGTGGAAGCACGGAGCAATTCACAAACAAAGAACAAAGACTAAATAGAATCTGACATATGAAAAGGGTAGAAAAATGGTCAGACCTATGAATTGAAGAGCATTCAATTGCAAATTGATGATAAGCCCAAGAAAAACATCTCATTTAGCTTTTGCTGTCACAGTTTGGAAGGTAATCTGATGCATTACATGAATGTCTAATGAATCTTGACATCACGTACAGCTAAACTTATAAAAAATTCTACATCTGCCTCCTAGTCCCTCCCTCCCTCTCTCCCTCTATTTATCTATCTATATATATATACACCACCATCCCTTTCTGTGTCCAGCCCATGCATTGTAATTACATAGAGAAAACAGTCAAAATAAAAAAGTAAACTTATGAAATTAGATTTACAATCCTTTCACCATTTATCTTGATGATGAGTCACAGAGCACGAAAAATTGATACTTAAAAATATTTCCACAGTTCTTTCTAGAAGCCTTTTTTTCCCAAAGATTATGGAATGTGGAGGTTCAAAATCTCTAAAGGTAATGCTAATGGAGCTCTTAATTTTCTAGTAATTTCAGGTATGAGCATTAGTAATACTCATTCAAAGGGGAAAATCTGGCAATGATTCAACTGCAAAGTTGTTATGATCCTAGGGTTTCCAATTATTGATCTAATCAGACCTGGCATGAATTTGAGAACATAAATCTATACACTACGCTGTTAACAGATATAAAGACTAATTGTTTGTTATTTCAACTTCGCATTCAATTAGCAATTAAGTTGTAGATAAATGTTTCAAAATCAATTAAAATCTAAGCTCACGGTAGTCATAACAGCTCAAAGATTTCACATTCATTAGCAATTAAGTTGTAGATAAATGTTTCAAAATCAATTAAAATCTAAGCAAGAAAGTATAGAATTTTGTTGCTGATGGCAGAACCGTGATGAAGATGGTAATCCCTTGACCTGATTTAGGTTGATTTCCTTAGTTTTTTGACCTGATGGGACTCCCAAAAGGAAAAACCAGGTGCACAAGGATATAATGGCCAAATGGGATAAGAATTCTCCTCCACGGTGAAGGAATAAAGCGTGCAACCCTCAATATGTTGCTCTAGTATGCCAAGCAACCTCATTTATGTGCTTCAAGTGATCATCTCATGTCTTATTGTAGATAAAGATGTCATCAAAGAAAACCAACACAAATTTCCTCAATTGTAAGATAAATAACTGATGCATGCATGACTGAAAGGTGACAAGTGCATTAGTCAACCCAAATGGCATGACCAAGAACTCATAATGTCAATAATGACATATGAAAGTTGTTTTGTGCATATCCTCATCTCTAACCTTGATTTGATGATACACTAATTGTAGATCAATCTTGGAGAAGTACACCACACCATGAAGCTCATCTATCAACTCATCAACCCTGGGTATGGCATATCAATTCTTGATTGTCTTCTTGGTGAGAGATCTATAATCAATGCACATCCTCAGAGTCCCACCTTTTTTCTTGACCAACACCACAGATGAAGCAAATGGGCTAGACCTAGGTCATATGCGCCCCATGTCCGACAACTCTTTAGTTGCCTTCTCAATCTCCTGCTTGAATCTTCTAGGATGACAATAAAAGTAGTGTTGACAAGTTTTGCTCCTCCCTCAAGCTCAATCACATGCTGAAAGCCCCTATCCAATTGTAAACTTGGAGGAATTTCGCTAAACACTTTGCTAAGTTTATCCAAGATGGAATAAATGTCAACATGGTAGGACCTCTCATCCTTGGATGGACCCGCATCTATAATCAAGCAATCTGCTGCCCAAGCTATTTGGTCCTTACAAAAATCCCTTTCCATCCTCTTAGCTGAAACAACCATGGAACCACCATTGGAGAGGCCACGAAGAACTACTTCCTACCCATCGGATTTGGATTTCAACTCCAAAGTTTGATATTTATGTGTGTATTCGCCAAGTCAATATAACCATTGCACTTTCGAGATCAAATTTATCTCACCAATGCCAATCACGTAGATATCATCTTGCATCTTATGCCCTCCTAGAGTTAACTCCATCATTTGAATCATTTGATTGCATGGAATAGTAAACCCATCAACCATTATAACATGAAACCTCTCAAAATCTTCTATCCTCAAACCCATCTTAGCCACCAAACCCTCATCAATGAAGTTGTGAGTTGCCCAACTATCAATCAAAACTATCACTCGACGTCCTTGTAAGATTCCTCTAATTCAAAGAGGATGATATCTAGGTGTTCCTAAAAGTGTTGCAAGTGTGCCCTCTGAGGTATCTCCTCCCACCTTCTCCTTGTTCAATCTCCTCTAAGGCAATCTCGGGCTCAATCTCCTCAACCTTTGAATCCTCATCATTTACTACCTCAATGTAATGTACCTGTCTCTTTCCCAAGCATCTACGTTTTGGCTCCCATGGCTCTCTACATGGGAAACACATTTCTTCCTCATTAGCTCATTCATAGATTCTTCCATTTTGCTTGGTTTAGGAGTGTTGATTTTAATGATCAGACATGAAAGCAATCAGAAAATGCAACACATAAGACAATGAACACCACAGATACCCTGGGAAAACCCTCCAACCTGAGGGGAAAAACCCAGCAAATATATCTCTCATATATTTCAGAATAATAGCAGAAATCCGCTTACAACTTAGGCCCAACACAAGGCCGAATTTGATACAATGAATAATAGCACCTCTCCTAGATGCAAAGATACAATGAATATGCTTCTCCTTGAAATTGGTCTGCTGCAACAGAATGACGACCTGCTGCTGCAAGATGATGATTCGGTGCTGCTACAAGATGATGCGCTAGTCAAGTATGAACTTCTTCTAGGAATGTGAATTATGACTAATGAACTTGATTCCAAATGAATGATTATCACCTTATATTTATACAAAAACAATGAGGCTCTTCAAGAGGTCGGCCTCATTTAGAATGTATAATAATTCATCAAGTTGGCCCACAAAAAAAAATTTGATCTCTAATAAATTAAATAGCCAAAGGCTATCATTTAATTTATTCCTTCTTATTTATTGTTGCCGCTGGAAGTAAGAGGCCCGACACTGAAACATCAACACTCCCTCTCAACTAGGGAGGAATACTTCAAGCTGTACAAGTCATATTACCTCATCGTGATGACAAACATACATTAATACAGTCATATCACCTCATCTACATGTGCAAACTCTTGACTTCGATTGCAACTGATCACACAACATTGGAGTTAAAATATTCACGGGACTTGAAACATTGTGAAGGATCATCATCTAATCTGCATAAACTCGATGACTAGACAACACAAAATAAGATTCAATTATCTTATCTTATTCCAGTGATCTTTACTAACATACATAATTCAAATAAACAAAGTCAGACCTGCACAACTCAGCAAACTGAATTTTTTTTACCCTAGATTTCAAAGGTATAACCAAAAAGATACTTATCTCGTTCTTGATGGTCCACTATAGAGCAAAAACTTGAGGTTGTGTCTCATCCTTGCCACCTCCTGAGATTTCACACCCATCATAGGAACCACAATCCGGAGTTTGCAGCGACCCACAGAACATCTCCAAACATAGGTAATAGCATGAAGGCTTGACTCGACGATTCTAACCTAAGATTCCTCCTGGTCGGGTAGAGATTCTCGCCAGTATAATACTTTTGTGCTTGCTTGAACCAAAGTGAGCTTCAAAATCCTTCGATGATTCTCAAGGCAATCCTGATGGTGCCCACGTCCTCACCCAAAATGGTATAGAAGTCCTCCGACTTGAATTCCGCACGAATGACAACCCATTGGTATTTGACTTAGAGCGTCATTGCAATAGATCGCAGTGCTCTTAGAAGTCGTGAAGACTCTTGGTGGGAGTCGCCTTTCATATTGGAGATATCGTTTTGTGAGTGGTTGTCGCAAATGCCTGAGAGGATTTCAATCAAGTGATTTGAATCACAACCCCCCACAAGAATGACTCCCGATTTGTGATTGATGTATCGCTAAACTTGTCTTCCTCCCGGACATCTTCTCCCAGCATGTCGCCTCAGCCCAATGTCCAGATCGAACACATCAGACTTGAGAAATTTGAGAATAAGACGGATGACGAAGACTTCATACATAGACACGGCCCAGGTTCAAGCGATAATATTCAGCTCCGCCCAAGATGTCGTCGCTGGATTGAATCTCCGATAATACTGTTGTTGTGAGACTTTCCTTGCAATCAGTAGAATGAACATGCTTGCCACTATCGCGCCTTAGTCTTTGATGAATGTTCAATGCTCCCAGGAGACGGAATCACCCAGAAATGTTGGCTCGGTTTGTGCCAAACGAACTCGAGCTAGGCACAGATGTTGACCATTGAGGATCTTGATCCTTGGTGAAGATAAGCCGATACAAACTCCCATCACTTGTTGAATAGGATTTGATGCCACTTCGAATGTCTTATATCAATCACCAGGCTGCGCTGGCTATTTGTTGCTTCCTTCTTAGGTCTAACCTTGGCTATTCGTCATTTAAGATGACTACAGATTCACTGCCATTCTTTCATAAATCTGATCGAATCCTCAACCCGCTCTAATACCATGTTGATTTTTAATGATCAAACATGAAAGCAATCAGAAAATGCAACACATAAGACAATGAACACCACAGATACCCTTGGAAAACCCTTTGTTGAATAAAGATAGCTTCAGTCAGATATAAATGATGATTGAATTTATTCATCATCATCATTTATATCGAAATCGCCAAACCCAAGTATAGTTATTCAATCTGCATTAAGAGAATATAAATTGTATATTCAGATCGAATTGTATGATGTAAAACATCCTTGCTAAAGAGACTAATCTTCGGCTGTCTCAGTTACATGAAGGGACACGTAATTAGGACACGTCCCATGAGCATACGTGTCTCCACTCTGTGGAGACACGTCCGCTCATGAGACGTGTCTCTCATGAGAGACGCGTCTCATGAAAGACGCATCTCCCTAAGTCGTATCTCCCCTTCCTTGGAACGTGTCTCCCTGTCAAGGAACGCGCCTCCCTATTCATATTTATGGGAGATCCAATCCTCAACAAGAGCATCGAAATTAATAAATGTTCTGCTCTTGAGGATCGTATATCTACAACAGAAATTCAGACTTGGTATTCTTACATACAACCAGATTTAACTTGACAACAAATTCATATATTCAGTTTATAATCTGATAGGTTTGATCAAATTTAACATGGTATCAAAGCCACATTAAGAAAAGATCCAATTAAATCCAGATATCAGATTATTTAAATCACATTTTCTCTTGAAATCACAAATACATAACATTCTCCATAATGTCAAATGTAATCAGATTCGAGGATCGTCTTGAAGGTGCAAACAACTTTACTTCATGGAAATTCAAAATCATGATGATTCTAAGAGAAAATAAGTTAGACTCATTTGTGAAAGAAAGCAAGATAGCACCAGAGATTGCTCAGGAGAAAAATCAATGGATTGAGAACGATGAGAAAACCATGAAAATCATAGTGGATGCAATTAGGGATCATATAGTACCTATTCTATCTAAACATGAGACTGCATATCAAATGTTTAAATCTCTTGAGAGCACCTTTGAAATAAACAACACCAGTAGGACCCTTGCTCTAAAAAGGCAACTTAATCATGTTCAGATAAACAAGGGAGAATCTATTAGTGCATATTTCATGAGAATCAATGAACTAAGAAATCAATTGTCAATAGTCGGATAATAGCTCTAGGTGGCCTACCAAATTCTTGGGAGTCATTTGTTCAAGGAATAAGTGCAAGATCAAAACTCCCTAAATTTGATAGGCTAAAAACAGACTGCTTACAAGAAGAAACAAGACTAATGACAAAAGAAAACAATCAGAAAATCATAGATGAGGATATTCATGTGCTAAACGCAAATTCTCGTAAGAAAGGTAATAAGAAAAACTTCAAGAGAAAGAAGAATTCTTATGGAAAGGGACCATTCAAGAAAAGGAAAGACATCTCCCAAATACAATGTTTCAGATGTGATCAATATGGACACTATGCAATGAAGTGCCCTGATAGAACAAAACAACAAGCATCCTTTGCTAAAGTTAGAAAGACAAAAACAAAATATGACTCTGAGAAATTTGTCTTCTACTCAACACTATCAAGTCAAGTATCAAACAAAGTCAACAACTAGGTAATTGATAGTGGTTCATCAAGGCACATCATAGGGTTCAGAGAACACCTAGATACTATGACAGAAGAAACTGACGAAGAAGTAACTATTAGGGATGATTCTGGATATCTAGTAAAAGGGGTTGGAACTTGCACCATAAACTTGAAGTATGGCCTCTCTCTACAACTCACTGGAGTATTGTTTGTACCAAGAATAAAGAGGAATCTAATATCCATTTCTGCTCTTGAAGACAAAGGATATAGGGTTACCTTTATGGATGGAAAAGTTTTAGCATGGCCAAAGAATTCCACTATAAAGAAAGCACAAACTATAGGTGTAAGACAAGGATATCTCTACAAACTGTGCACTGATTCTAAACAAGCTCTTATTCATGAGACCTCTGATTCAAATGAAATTTGGCATCGAAGACTAGGACATTCATTTTCGTGCCCTACCTTCTGTAGAAAAATAAGTGACAGGATTGCCCAAACTAACACAAATTCATGAAGGAGCATGCAGAGGGTGTGCCCTAGGAAAGAATAAAAAAGGGACCTTCCAAAATAGTTTGAGTAAAACCAAAAATGTATTAGAACTAGTACACTCTGACTTATGTGGACCTATGTTTGTTCCCTCCATGGCGGGTTTCTTATATTATGTAAAATTTGTAGATGACTTCTCTAGGAAGACTTGGATACATTTTCTTAAATGTAAGGAGTCGATAGAAATCCTTAAAAGGTTTAAGGAGTTCAAAGCACTTACAGAAAACTTCTTCGAGAAGAAAATCAAAATACTAAGAACTGATAATGGGAAGAAATACACCTCAGGAATCTTTAAGGAATTTTGTGTAAATGCTGGGATTAAGAATGAGTTTATTGTAGCCTACAATCCTCAACAAAATGGTGTTGCTGAGAGGAAAAATAGAACTATTGTAGAAGTTGCTAGAGCAATGTTGTTCGACCAAAACATAGAAACCTCATTTTGGGCAGAAGCCTCTAGGACAGTTGTCTACATTCAAAATAGATGTCCCCACTCAGATCTAGATAACAAGACTCCTGAAGAGGCATTTACGGGTGTAAAACTTGACATAAGTCACTTAAGGATCTTTGGTTGCCCTGTCTATATTCATGTACCTAAAGAAAAGAGATCTAAACTAGAACCTTATGGAAAGAAGGGGGTATTTGTGGGCTATAGTGAAACCTCAAAAGCCTACAGAATATACATATCTGGTCAGAAACAAATTGAACTAAGCAGAGATGTCATATTTGAGGAAGACATTGCTTTCAAAAAGGCAAAGAGTTCAAATGAGATAGAAATTCAAGATTCTCCTGAAGTCTTGGAGGAGGATCCTGCTCCTAAGATTCAGAGGGAGTGTCCTGAAGAAATCATAAATGAAAACCAAACTGCCCCAAAAGAAAATCCTAATAACAACTGCAAGAAGAGACCACTTTGGGCAAGAAAGATGATCACGGAAGTTGAGAAAAATACAACACCCAAAGGAACTTTTAGAGAAAGTAAGAGACCCAAAAGATTCTCAAGCTATGTTGCCTTAATGAATGAGATCATTAGTTCAGAACCAACTAGTGTTACTGAAGCTCTCAAGCATCAAGTGTGGAAAGATGCGATGACAGAAGAGTATCAGTCCATTTTGAAAAACGATGTATAGGATGTAGTACCTAGACCAAAAGAGAAATTTGTTGTCTTTTCCAAATGGCTCTTCAAAATCAAACATGTTGTTGATGGCAGTATAGAGAAACACAAGGCATGTTTTGTGGCCAGAGGTTTCTCTCAAAAGGAGGGTATTGATTACGAAGAGACATTTGCACCTGTTGCTCGGTACACCTCTGCGAGAGCAGTAATAGCTATTGCAATAGCTAAAGGCTGGAAGATTCATCAAATGGATGTTAAAATTGCCTTCCTAAATGGGACCATTGAAGAAGAAGTCTATCTAGAGCAACCTGAAGGTTTTGTGATACATAAAGTAGACTCACATGTATGCAGATTGAAGAAAGCTCTATATGGACTTAAACAGGCTCCCAGAGCCTGGTATGAAAGAATTGACAGCTATCTTTGGGATTAGGATTTTCCAAGAATGATGCAGATCCAAATCTCTATTTTAAGGTAATAAAAGGTGATATGCTAATAATAATTTTATATGTTGATGACCTACTGATAACAGGAGAAGATCACCTTATTGCTTAAGGTAAAAAGGACCTGGCTTCAGAATTTGACATGAAAGACTTGGGCATTTTACATTACTTCCTACGGTTAGAAGTCTGGCAGAAATCAAATGGCATCATCCTAGATCAAGGAAAGTACACTATTGATATTCTGAAGAGATTTGGGATGTTAGACTATAGACCCATGTCTACACCTATGGAAACCAACTTACACAAATTGAAAGAAGCAGCAGCAGAATCAAAATTTGCAGATCCTACTCTCTATAGACAGATAATTGGATCATTAATGTACTTGGTTAACACCAGACCGGATATTTGCTATGCAGTGAATACCCTAAGTCAGTTCATGTGTGAGCCAAAGGAAATTCACCTTGTTGCTGTGAAGCACATATTGAGATACCTTAAAGGTACTATTGGATATGGTCTTAAATATAGAAATGTCCAACTAGATTTACATGGATACTCTGATTCAGATTGGGCTGGAAGTGTAACCGATTGGAAAAGCACATCAGGATGTTGCTTCAGTTTAGGATAGGCTATGATCTCTTGGATCAGCAGGAAACAGTCTTCAGTGGCACAAAGCTCAACAGAACCTGAATATATTGCAGCCTCTATGGGGGCAAGAGAAGCAGTGTGGCTCCGGAAATTGCTTGTGGGATTATTTGGTGAGCCCCTGAATCCTACTATTATCCACTGTGATAATCAGAGTTGCATTAAGCTTTCAGTAAATCCAGTATTCCATGATAGATCTAAGCATATAGAGATCCCTTACCACTATGTGAGAGACATGGTAGAAAGGAATGTGATCCAGTTGGAGTATATTAGTACAAATGATCAAACAGCAGACATTCTCACCAAGCCTCTCTCCAGAGTTAAAGTTGAACACTTCAGGAAGAAACTTGTTATGGTTGAAATATAAATTGTTATTGAGATTGAGATTCAAATTGTTTATTTTGTACGAATGTATTTAAAAGATGTTTAATGTGTAAACTCTTTTGTCATGTGTGTGACTCTATGACTTTATGGGCCCTCTCTCCACCTGTGTATATTATTGAAAGGTGACGATCTTTCTAATAATGAACACTTGTATTTGACATTGTAAAGTGACGACTCTACAATGATTAGTTGCACTATCATGATAGATATCATGTGACTTGATATCTGTGGATATGTCATGATAGAATCTTGTGGACATTTTGATAGATATCATGAGACTTGATATCAATTGAAGATCATTATGATACTTATGAAATTTTCATGGTGGATATGTATATATCCGTGGGAATGCCATGATTTATTATGGTAGACATTATGTGACTTGATGTCAGTGCACATACCATAATGAAGCTGTGTTATGAAGAATGTCATGTGACTTGACACTTTTAGTATATCATATCTTCTGATATCACGAGTAAGGTGATATCACTTTATACTTGGTTGGAGTTATCTTTCCTAGCTAAGAGGGAGTGTTGAATAAAGATAGCTTCGGTCAGATATAAATGATGATTGAATTTATTCATCATCATCATTTATATCGAAACTACCAAACCCAAGTATAGTTATTCGATCTGCATTAAGAGAGTATAAATTGTATATTCAGATCGAATTGTACGATGTAAAACATCCTTGCTAAAGAGACTAATCTTCGACTGTCTCAGTTAGATGAAGGGATGCGTAATTAAGACACGTCCGCTCATGAGACGTGTCTCTGATGAAGACGCGTCTCCCTAAGTCGTATCTCCCCTTCCTTGGGACGTGTCTCCCTGTCAAGGAACGCGCCTCCCTATTCATATTTATGGGAGATCCGATCCTCAACAAAAGCATCGAAATTAATAAATGTTCTGCTCTTGAGGATCGTATATCTACAATAAAAATTCAGACCTAGTATTCTTACATACAACCAGATTTATCTTGACAACAAATTCATATATTCAGTTTATAATCTGATAGGTTTGATCAAATTTAACACCCTCCAACCTGAGTGGAAAAACCCAGCAAATATATCTCTCATATATTTCAGAAAAATAGCAGAAATCTGCTTACAACTTAGGCCCAACACAAGGCCGAATTTGATTCAATGAATAATAGCACCTCTCCTAGATGCAAAGATACAATGAATATGCTTCTCCTTGAAATCAGTCTGCTGCAACATAATGATGACCTGCTGCTGCAAGATGATGATTCGCTGCTGCTACAAGATGATGTGCTGCTCAAGTATGAACTTCTTCTAGGAATGCGAATTATGACGAATGGACTTGATTCCAAATGAATGATTATCACCTTGTATTTATACAAAAACAATGAGGCTCTTCAAGAGGTCGGCCTCATTTAGAATTTATAGTAATTCATCAAGTCGGCCCGGAATAAAATAAATTTGATCTCTAATAAATTAAATAGCCAAAGGCTATCATTTAATTTATTCCTTCTTATTTATTGTTGCCGCTGGAAGTAAGAGGCCCATTGCTGAAACATCAACAAGGAGGTAGTGCCTTGGGCTACGAAAAATCCTTATGGAAAGGTCTCCTATGTTTTCCTAGAATAGGACTTGTTCTTGGTTGTGGTATCTTCCAAACTCAAGGCCCTCCGAATAGCCTCCTGCATAGATATAGGCTCAAAATCCCTAACCAAGCCTCGAAGTGATTCTGATAGTCCCTCGATCTACAAGAACATAAGTCTCCTCTTTGTAACATCTAGTACCATGACTGAAACTCGCTGAAATTCTGCTACATAATCCTCCACTGTACTATGCTACCTCAAATGTGTCAACTCTCTAAAATGCACCTTGGGGTCCTTGTCAAACCTATCTATGAGTCTCTGTGTGAAATCAGCATATGTCACAACACTACAATGTCCCTGTATGGTTAACCCATGATGTCACCACTCATGTGTTGTACCATCCAAATGAAGAAGAGCAAACTTGATAGCTTCATCTTCTATCATAGGGTTGAGTAAAAGATATGTGTCTAGGTTTTGGACCCAAACCCATGCAGTGACCTTCCCTGAGCCATTCAAAGTTAGGAGAGTCAACTTACCCTCTACTGTAAATCTCTATTAAATGGTTGCATAGGTTGTCTCCCTCTTTATCTATTTCTACCATTATGGAATTGTATGAATGGGATTTGATGTCTAAGCTCCGGATCAATTCTTGAGTATGCATCTATGCAAGCATTAAACATTAAAATCATTTTCTGTTGGATTCAACTCTTCTTCTGCTTGTGGCAACTCCAGTTTAAGCAAGAATGTAGGTTGTGTCGGTCTAGGTGTTGATCCAATTGGAGCCCTACTGTTACATATATGATTTTCAGACCCATTATGATTTGAATTACTGCCTCCTTCTCCATTATTATGTGCAGATCTGATGGAATTGTTGGAGTTATTCATGTTCTGCAGCATTTGGAGGAGTATTTGTGTTGTTTGTTTCTGCTAGTTTGCCATTTGTTCCTGCCCTTGCGCTATTTGTTGTTTTATCTGTATGAAGGCTCTCCATTCCTCATTCCGATTTGACATATTCTTACCTCTATCTCCAATTCCAAACCTTAATTGTTGTGACTCAACTTCTAGTTTCTTTCTCTCCCTCTCCAAGGCCCATTGATCCCTTTGGTTTAGCTCAAAGATAAATATTTCAATTAGCAATTAAGTTGTAGATAAATGTAAATCGATTAAAAATCTAAGCATGAAAGTACAAAATTTTATTGCTGATGGCAGAACTGTGATGAATGTGGTAATCCCTTGACATGATTCAAGTTGATTTCCTGAGGTTTTTGACCTACAACAACTCCTTAAAGGAAAAACCAAGTGCACAAGGATACAATCGCCCAAATAGGATAAGAATTCTCCTCCACAATGAAGGATTGAGGCATGCAACCTCAATTTGTCATGTCTTTGATCGCAAGACTCCTCATGCAGGCAAGTAATTTGTGCCTAATTTTGAGATTTATGAACCCACCTCCAACTTGAAACTTGCAGATACTCCTATCTAGCATTGATTTTCTCCAACTTGATACTTGCAAGTACTCCTATCTAGCGTTGATTTCCTTAGATTTGAGTCCATTGTTGCTCCCAAGTCTAGCAACCTAGGTTGCCTACACTGTCCAGTGATAAGCTCTTAACTATGGCAGATTTAATTTAAACCTATATGTGAAATCACCTCCCAATAGCCTCAATGCACAAGGACTGCCGTTTGCCAAACTCCAAGCCTGCACAAGGAGGAATGATTGATTAGGAAACAAAATGCAGACTATCAGAAGGAAATTGCTAGAAGGGGGTTAGGTTTTCGTCAAACCTCTTCACACTTGACAGGGTTTCATCCTAGAAGTGCAACAAAGTGGTAAAATTTGTCCATAACTCTAGCATGACTTCCAGCAACATGTCAACACAAATAAATAGGTGCTCCAAAATAGGGCACATGGCCCAGCTTAGGTGCCCAAACTAAAATTTAAATTTGAGCACCAACTTTTAAGATTTAAAATTTTAATTTTAATGTATATTTTATATTTAATATTTAGTATTTATTCATTACTATGTACAAAATTAGTGTTTAAAAATGCTTTTGCAATTGAAGCATTGCATGCCAACCTTAGGGAGCAAGGGACATGACAAAAGTAAGAACTTACCATAAGGGATAAGCTCAAGTTAAATGATCGGTGCACTCCTAGTGGAGACCCATATTCAAAACCTCAAGAGATGTGTTAAATGCTAATATGTACAAATGTTTAGTGTTTAAATCAATCAAAGCGGAAAATCCAACAATTATGAGAAAGTAAAATACAAAGAAAGAACTTGTTGAATGGGATAAACTCAAGTTACATAATCAAGGAATTCATAGAAGAGACCCATGTTCAAATCCCCAAAAGACAAGTTAAATGCTAATTCTAAGTTCTGGTTCGGGTTCGGGTTTGGATTCAAGTTCAGGTTTGAGGGTTCTGTTCACGGGTTCAGTCAAAAAAAATCGGGTTTGGGTTCATTTTGGTTCATTGGTACAAAAACATATAAAAATCAGAAATATATACATATTTGCAGCAATAATTTAGTTCAAAACACACCATATTAATATTCAAATAACATAGCAAAATACACCACCATATTAATAATCAAATAGTAGTCAAACTCGAATGTCATGATATAGATTAAAGTTAAAAAATATTAATATCAAGTGCCAACAACCAGCCATCATTGATCAAATATCATATGGGTCATCAAAAATATCATCATCACCATCCATATTAAATGATGTATGTAGTGGTAAATTAGAAGAACCACACCACAACCACTACCACTCTCATGCTCACTAGTTGGCTCATAGTCATCGTCAACATCAAGTGCGGCAAAGTGGACAGTGGAAGCATCCAAGTCAATACGCTCTAGCTCAATATCCCACTTCCTTGTGTCCCCTTCTTTGTAGGCACTTTTTTTGTGTTTAGGGAGCCACAAGTTTGAATGCACATACACCAAGTTCTTTGCCTTTTTTGAATGTAGTCCATTGCACTTTATTGAGAGGATGAAAAAGTATGTGCTCCGATTCCTCTCAGATGAAGGTGAACTAGCAACCTATTAAGACCAAATTAGATAGTTAAGAGTTGCAAATTTTAAAAAAATAAATTAAAAAATCAAAATAAAAATAGAACTTAAAAGATAAAAGATTTTGACTATAAAACTTACTTGGGATAAAAATTTGATTGCAAGAGGTTATAGGTGTGTGTATGCTTGCCCATGGAAGTACCACCAACAATGAGCATCGACCATATACTTGTCTCAAAGAGCATAAAGACCACAATTGCTAGAGCATGCAAAACCCATGAACTCAACCCTCACTACATCATGTATGTCACAATCGGTGAAGAGTCTGCCAAGTGCTACCTTGTACCCTTGAGCCACTTCAGCATCTCTATATGGGGCAACTCTTGTTGTCACAAAAAGGAGTTGATCGCTATAGTATTTGGGACTCAATGCAATTGCAAGAAGATGCAACGGAGTGGTCATTTTGTTTCATCTCTCTACAATGATTTTGTGTAGTTCTTTGAGGAAGTTTTCTTCAGGATCTTGTTCTTTTGCAAATGATGACTTTCATCGTCTCAATCATTGAGTTGATGCCATCATATACCTCACCCAAACAAGGCCTATCCATGTCAATATAACGGATCATGCTCAATATGGGTTCAGTTAAACTAGTGAAACTGAGGAGATACTGAACACGATGCCCCCAAATGTCATCTAAGATCATTAGCTTAACCTTTGTTGCCCTTGCAGTGCTAGATTTCCTCCATATAGACCAATTTGGGCTAGTGACCATGTTAGAAAGTGCCTCACAAACCTTCACAAGTCATCTCAACACAATTGTGTTGGAGGCAAAATGGGTCTCAGCAACCTTTTTGAAAATCATTAATCAAAATAAAAATAAATAAATTTACAAAAAAATAAATTAAATTAAAAAGATTACTAAAGTGAAACATGTTTATTATTTAACTTACCTTCAACAGCTCCAATTTCGGGAATGTTTTTTTATATGCCTTGTGCCATATGGTGGTTGGTGATGAACATTTGAATATCTTCAGCCTCAGCATACATGTAGTGTCCCCATTTTCAAGTTCTCTAGCAGTGTAGTTGTCGCTAACTTTCTAGGTTTATGTCGGCATGTTAGAGGGGTAATTTGATGTTACCAGTGAGCTTAGATGGTTTTAAGGAGTGATATGACACTTTCAGATGTTATTTCTAGCTTTTGTTTTGGGCTCCAAGATTCTTTGAGGGAGCATCTATTTTGAGTAAGTCACCTAGTTGGGTCCGTTTATCATCTATTTATTATCAGGATCACTCCTACGTAGTCAAATTTCGATTTCAATGCTTTTCAGCCATTTTTGCTAATTGGGTGTAATATTGATCTATATTTAATTATTTTTCACTAAGGTTGTTTTTTTAATTAGATACATTTATCGAGCACCTCAGTGTTATAGCTCGTTGGAAAGAGGATGGAAATTTTAAATGATAAGACACCTAAAAGTGACTTTAAGTGTCGAAAAAGTTTTAAAAGTAAATTAAATCACTTTTTGGAGTTAAAAGGCATAATAAATTAATAAAGTGATTTTTAAAAGGGAGTTTTTGGAAAGCCCTAAAAAGCTTATAAAAAGAAGTTTGGAGCTCATTCTTGGATATGCTTGACTTGATATTGGATTTTCTCATTGTTGGAGAAGTCGGTTTTTCTTCTTCTTGGTTTGTGAGGGCAAAACCCCTTATAGGCGACATTCTCCACGTTGTTGATAGACACAATCTGGAGGATTTGTGGTGGTTCCATCTAGGAATTGCATTGGAGCTTATTTATTTCAGTTTGGTGAAGATATTGCCGAGATTACATTGCAGATTTTGGAGGGCTGACTTAGGATTAACTACCAATAGGTATGAAGGTTTAAAATCAAGGTTACCCCAAGTTTTCGGGATGGGGACGGCGGAACGAGTCCCCAAGTTTGCGATTTTTGAGGCCAAAATTAGGGACGGCAGGGGACGGCTATATAAAATATAGGGAAAATTTAAATATATAGGGAAAATTTAAAATATTCATATGAAAACATGGATAAAGCATACATAATATACGTTATAGAACCTTAACATATAGCATTTGTGTTCAATATTCTTTGTCAATACTCAATACACATTGAAAATTCAGAATTAACATACATGAATCATAATACAACCTCCAAGTTATACTTTATAAACTTATATCAAATTACATAAGGTTATTTCCAGCTCACAAATTATTGCACTCAAGGAGTTTTGGGCATCAAATTGCCTTAATATTCAGCCTATTTCCAATTGTGAAGAACTGTTTAAAAAGGTCAAAATCCTAAGTCTTTGTCTCTAAAACCTATTAGTGAACAGCAAGCAAATAAATTCAAGTTTACACACTTTTGGAATAACTTTTTGTTATTTTTATATATCTCTAATAGAGCATCAAATATTTATCTTGTGAGTGTTCCAAATATTGTGAAAGATATATGAAAATAATTTAAACGAAAAACTCAAAAACCAAAAAACTGAAAACTACTATATATATATATATATATATAAATTTTATTTTTAAAACATGTTTTGACATGGGGGACTACCGAGGGACAGCTCAAGCGTCCCCTGGCCATCCCCTGCCATCCCCGGGACTGGTTAGCCATCCCTCTTTTGGTCAACCCCATCCCCGCGTCCCCGGGACGTTTCCTGAGATTTTTGCAAAAAGAGGGACGGTCCTCTGCCATCCCCCAGTACCCGGAACGTCTCGGGAACGGGTACGGGGCATTTTTTGGGGGGGACGCGTCCCTAGGTTTCCCTGTTTAAAACTCAAAAAATTGACACCTTATGCCGGCTGCACCAATCCCCAGGCAGGTCGTACAGTTACAAGGAGGGCGTGGGATTTTATGGGCTGGTGACCTAGGGTTTTGAGCATAATATAACTAGTTTGGAGGCGCCTAGGGTTTTTGTGGTCCTGTGTTTCAGTCTCATCCATGAAGCATTCATTTTCAGACTGTGGCATTCCATTTTTGGAGTCTTCAATTTGCTGGTTGCAACTACAACACTTTGTCAAAGTCTTCTAGATTTTCTAGGTATGTAGGAATTAGATATGTAATGTCATTTAATGATCTAGGTCACCTTTCTAATTGAGAAAAAATACATTTTCTGATCAAAATATAAATATGGAATTTTCTACTCATTGTAACTCTGAGTATTGCAAAAAATTTGAGTTGTTTCATTGCTGCAATCTACTTTATTTCTATTCATTATTGTTAAGAAATACCTTCTGCATATTACCTTCTTCTTTCAAAACACATCAAACAAAACAAAAAGAAACAAGGCAGAACAGGGGTGTATGTTACAATATACCTATTTGATCCAATCAATTTTGGTTCCAATTTTCTGTAGCATTAGGTTGATGGAGTGGACAGTGCAAGGTGTCCAAAAAATGTGTGAATAATGCTCCTCAACCAATAACCCAACAGCCCTACAATTTTTAGCATTGTCTACTATAGCTTGCACAACATTTCAAGGGTCCACTTCATCAATAGCTTGACAAAGCATGTTAGCAATAAGTGCACCTTTCACCTCTCCTTCACAATCCACTGCTCTCAAAAACATTGTCCCTTTAGGGGACATTACAATAACATTGATCAATGGGAGATTTTTTGCATTTTTCCATCGATCAAAAACGATAGACACCCCTGCTTCAACCCACAAATCCCTTATGGGCTTCAAGAAATCCTCTACAACTTTCACCTATTTATCTTATAAGGTGCTACGCACCTTCTCAAAGCCCAAGCCCTTGTACCCTTTTGGAGCCTCGTTAATTGATTTCACCAGTTTTTGCCAATATGGTGAGTGAACAACATTGAATGCCAATCCATTCACATAGACACATCTCGTTATGTCTTGATCAGCAATCTCTCTAGCCTCATTCTAAAATGTCATCTTCAATGGTCCCTTTGATCTCTTTATATGTAGAGGCCACAGGTTGCTCTTCAAGTATGGACATAAATGGATGGCTCTTTGTAGGTTGAAAATGAGAAGGCGGTGTAGGGGGCTTCATCTCTCAAGATCTTTTCTTTAACAAAGGATGATTTGATCTACGACCTAGTGATTGGTTTGTTTTTCCAATGTTCCACATAGTTTCCTGATGGGGACGGGTTTCAGGGACGGAGGGAAAAAGGGTCTAAGTTCGGGGATGACGGGGGGGGTTGGGCGATGATATACATATAGTACTTGAAAAAATAGTTATAAAAAGATGTTTAAGAATTACATTTCAAATTAAACTTTGGCAAATTAGTAAAATAGCAAAAATGCAAATACTAACATTTTAAATACTTGAATACTATTACTAAAAGACTAAAAGTAAATAAAATTTGACAAATGAAATTGTTGAATTTGAGATTTCTATTATATCGAAAATATGACATCATAATATTATATCATAAAAATGATTGCAATGAGTAGCATGATACATTGATATCAAAATAAGTACAAAATGCAAAAATGTAGTGAAGGGAGGCCTCTAATCATCCCCAAACTCCTCATCACTCAAACTACTAGAATCCTCGTGGTCAAGCTCTGCCAAACTAACACCAACCAACCTTGCATTTGAATTCAAAACATCCTCATCAATATGCGAGCTAAAATAGAGGAGTTAGAGTATTTTGTAGAGGTAGTGTATTTGGAGAGGGGTCCCACAAGCCTTTAGGGCTACACCCAAGGCACAAACTTCAAAAAAATTAAAGATTTAGAAAAAACACTTTTTTCATCTGCCCAATGCAGGAGATGCCTAGGCATCCCCGAGACACTTGAGGGACGGCTAGGCATCCCTGAGACGTCTAGACGTCTCCCTCGTCCCCGCGAAGTTTCTCAAGTCCCGACAAAGGTGGCCGGACGGCAAGGGGACGTTTCTCAACCATCTCCAAGTCCCCGAAACGTCCCAATATTCGAAATGCCTAGATTTAAGGGGGGTGCGCATCCCCGTGGAACACTGGTTTTTTCTTGCTCTTCAATATATGCCAAGACTTGTATTTCTGGAATGCCTTTACCATATTTGCCTAGACAAAATTTGATGTCTAGTTCAAGAATCTTGCACAAATGACCTTTCACTCAACTATATGAGCTTGAATATCTAACTTTACAATGACCACAAATCCAAACATAACCTCCACCACCTCGAAGTTGTTGTACCATTTCAACATATTTTCAAGGGAAGAGTTTGGGTTTGTTTTGAAGCAGGATTGGCTCACAGAGCTAAAAACAGTTGCCATTGTAATACCTAAGACAACAAGTTCAATAAACAAACATTCGAAGAATTGAAACAAATGAAATTTGAAAACAAAAATATTTTTATTTATTAATACAACTTAATAGTTAATTCATTTTAAAAAATTAAGCATGTGTTATAGATACCTAGAAGAATAAAAACAAATCAAAAACTTCAAAACAAAACAAGAGAGTTCATTTGTAAAAAAAACCGAAAACTTCAAAAAACCTATCTCTTTTGAAGAAATCTTCCTCTACAATCTTCTTGACAACAAACAAACACTTGCAAATGTGTAGGAATAGCACAACAACTAGCTTGGAGCATTCAACGATTAATTTTCAACTTTATCCGTGCAATGCCAAGCAAGAAAATAAGTTCAGCAATGGAGGAAAAAAAAATCATTCACAATATGAAAAATGAGTTTGCTTTGCTTATTAAATGTTTTAAATCTCACATTTTAGGGTTAGGGGGGTGAATTGGGCTTTTTAGAGTTAAAAAAAAATTAAAAATGCTGAAATAAGTCGGCTGGGCATGTAACACCAAAATTTGGCTCAGGTCTGCCCGAGTTCAGCAGGGCTGGACCTTGTCCGAACCCACAAAGGACCAAACCCAAACCCAAACCTGAACACCAAACTCAAGTCGGACCGGACCAAGACCTGGGGTCTCTGGGGCGAACCAGTAACTCAGTGCTAATTTGTACAAATGCCAACTGTTTAAATCATCAAAGGGAACAATCCAGCAATGAAAGTGAAATGCAAAGTAAGAACTTGTTGAAGATAAGCTCGAGGTGAATAATTATAGCCTTCATAGATGAGACCCACATTCAAATCACCATGAGCCATGCTAAATCCTAATATGTACAAATGTTGCATATTTAAATCAGGTAAACTATCACAGTCAATTTTTGGAGTTGCATTCCCAAAGGACAAGGCCAAGTGCACGTCATGAGTGAATTTGACATGTTAAAAGTATATATATATATACAAATGTTGAGTGTTTGAATCAAGAAAGCTACCAGATGCAATTCCAGGCAAGGTAAATCTAAATTGCAAAATGCAAATACATAAAAAAGTTGAGTGTTTAAATTGGGTAAACCGCCACATCTATCTGAGCATTGTGTACTCCAATAGACAAGGCTAGGTGTAAGTTCTGGATGAATATGATGTTAGACTGTCATAACAAATAACTACAAATCAATTTAATATATTAAAAAGAAATGCGAAGTAGGAACTCACTTGACGAGTTCGACAACCCCTGAATGTTTGATGCAGAACCTTGCACGAGTAGTAAAATTTGCAGTGGCAAAGTCTGAGTTGCTTTTAGTGGATGCAGCTCTGATTATAATGTAATCTACGAGTCCATTCAAGTGGGATATCAAATTATCGGAATACTTCTGACTCAGCTTCGAAGCAATCATTGCTTCCTTTAATAATTCTATAGTTCTTACTCTTCTGATACGCAATGCATCTTTCAACGCCTCTTCGTCCAATTCTCTAACCTTCTCCACCTTTGGACTACTACCAACACTTCCAGGAAACCTGGGGGTTCTACTTGCAATCGTACCAACATCTTCTAATTGAAGCTTTCTCTTCTCACTATTCGCCAAATTGGCTTCTTGTTCTTCATTTTCTTCATGTAAAGTTTCAGAGTAAAGCAAAGACAGGGGCCTTGCATTTTGCTTCCTTAAAAACACACCTTTGTTGATTTCATCAGTGGAGGTGTCAGGACTTGAATTAATTTCTTGGCATTTATTTTCCAGTGCAATTGCAGCGGAGGTTTGGTGGATTACAATTCCTGCCTGAAGAGTGCAGAATATGCGGGATTTTAGGGGAGGAATGTAAGATTTGTTTCTTTTCAACCGAGTGAAACAATGGTATTCTAATGACCTTGTGTAAACTGATAAACATAGAGGAGGAGATGATGCGCAGAGCATCCACTTCATTGTTGATGACAGGTTTAATTAATCAAAACCCATTAGCAGCTGTGTTGAGTGAGGCTTACCCACAGCCACGACCGCAAGATATTGTCCGCTGTTGCCGTAGGCTAGATATTTTTCCCGCTTATTCACCACCGCACCCGTAAAAATTACCTATCCCACTACAGAACTAAATAGCACTTATATTTTTCTTCAATCTGCACACGTAGGACAAGTTCGAAACTATTAAATATCTAAATAGAATGTTTGTGGAAGGCCAATTACTTTAGTGTAAGATTCGAAAATCTAGGGGAGAGGGTTGGTGGTCACGTGGGTTAATTTTGTGAGCATGTAGTAGTTGTATGGAATATTGTAGGATCTTGGTTTTTTTTAAATATAGATTGAACTTTGTGAGTATGTAGTAATTTTATAGAGAATCTTTATTTTTTGAAATGTGATTTGATCTTTTATCTATCTACAATTAAGGTATGGAAGTGTGACCCATCATGTAACTTGCCACGTCAGCACATCTACTGAGAAGAGTCCAAAATTTGACCTTTTAAAGATTCAACTGAAACTTAATCATGGTAGCCCTAGTGTTGAACAAAAAAAAAATCATTTGTTGCTTGTAGAATATCATATTTTTATTTAAAATGTAACTTATATATAACCTAAATGGACCAAATACCTATCGATAACCATAAATATTTGTTATCTCTAGCTTTTATATCCAACACAAATGGACCAATAGTTGAACACAAAAAACTATTTGTTGTTATAAAAACAGCACATTATAATTTAAAATACAACTTATATCAAACAAAAACATACCAATAGTTGAACACTAAAATATTCTGGGAATCTTTCACATTTCATGAAAAAATACAAAGTATTTAGGATAAGAAAGACTATTAATATGAAAGTAATCATATTGTGCTCACCTTTTATATTTGTGATAGGAAAGACTATTAATATGAAATACTCTAAAGCATATGCATTGCTACCCCAATAGTTTTTTTTTGGATTGCTACACCAATAGTTGTACACATAAGAACAATATTTTTTTCATTATGATAACAATATTTGTTTAAATGAGTGTTATTTATTAAATGAATGTCTTATTCTATAAATGACAAACTCATAATGGATAGTTATGATAATTTATTTGAGACAAAAATTTATTTGTTTCACGTGTTAATGAATGTGTTTATGTTTTTTTATATAACTTTCATAGGTTTTCATGTCTTCAAGTATGGGTCCATCTTCACCAACATTTGGTTTTTTTTTAATTAAATGTGGACTATTTATTTACAATATAGTATAAATATGTGGTAATATTGAATATTATAAACACAAGTGCTATAACAACAATTGGACCCTGTACAACTACTGGCCTCTATACAACTAGCATTTTTTCTTATTGTTTTGTACTTATTTTGATTTATGTGTTTTATGTGTAATGATTAGTGTATAAGTGATTTGTTTCTTAATTTAACTTTACATATTTTGAAGGTTTGTAACTAATTTTCAATTTTCTCATTCGTTATCTTCAATCAAATTTATAGAGGTAAATTTAAACTTGATTCAAACCTATAACTACAAATTGGACTCTCGACCTTCAAAATCAAATTCAATATAGCCCTGAGCTAATCTCTCTCTAACTAGTCATTATGTGTTGACTTGAGTGCAAAATATTCAAATTTGTATGCTAGCATGTTGTATAAAAGGAAAATATTAACGCATTTGAGTCATTTTGAGGAAGTCTAATGTCCCAAGCTACACACTTGAGACATTAGCCAATCAAACAATATTTATTCTGAAAGAACACCAATGACCAAGGTATGACAACATGTCATACTACACACCAACAAGCACAAAATTTCATGTCAACACAATGACATAAGAACACTAACAATAGGAACAATCTCACCATTAGTACAAGAAAGGTGGCACTGGCAGACTTGACTTGCCAATTATGAGATCAAACCATCATGATGAACCTATAAAGGGGGAAACAACATCCAAATGATGATTGGGTGCTAACATACGATCTCTCTTGTGAACACAATCTCTTCCCTAGCACTGGCATGGAAAATATCCCCCAGTTGTCATTTTTGGAGTGGGGAGATGTTTGCTATATTTACTTGGGAGCCCATCACTCGTAATTGTATTAGTTGAGGAGTGGGTGCTAGCTATAACTGTTTTTGTTGCACTAAGAAATCCTTTATTGATTGGATTGGAGAAATTGGTGTGGTTGTTTCTTCCATATCCCACTCTTGTTGCTCATCTCCTTGCATGCTTGGTGGGCTTCTTGTGGGATATGGTATTGGTTGGTTCTTTTCTCTTTCCTCTTCCAACATTAAATCCAAGATTTTCTTTGTTATTATGGTAGTTTTGTCATGTATTTTAGTAATCTCTTATTGTTGCCCTCCCATTAAGGTATCCACTCTCTACTTTGTGCAGAGCTCTTATGCCTAGGCATGTGTGATTTTCTCCTTTTGTTTTGTGGTAAGGCTAGACCCTGCCTCTGTAATTGCTTTCTCTCTTATTTCTTCCTCTTCCTTTAGGGATTTCTCCCTTCTTTCCTAAATTGCAGTAATTATGGGTTGTGGGAAGTCTTTGATTACTTTAAACTTTGTCAAATTTTCTTATGTACATTATCAAGCTTTATATTATCCTATCCTTATAATCAATATCTACATGGACTCATACATAGATAATACTCGTGAGAGCATACAGTGGTAAAGGATGTAATTTGTAGTTGCCATCACATTGATTGGTGGTTGTGGTTACTCTATTGCCTCTAGTTGTTGGGTTTCCATCATGTGCTATTTTCTCTTTCTCTTTTTGCAGAGGATTTTTCTCTTTTTATTCCTCCTCTTCTTCAGAAGTAATTCTTTTCATTTCACTACTTGCTTAGGCCTTGCTTTATGGTACTTCTTTCTTCCTTGTACCTATTTCTACTAGGGTTTTGTTGGATTGGGAAAAGGGATATAGGGTACAAACCACACTCTTCCCAATTGATTTGGTGGATTAAAGAGAATCACAACACCCACTTGGCTAGAAACCTTGATGGAAGAGCCAAAATGGTGGATCAAATCTTTAATCTAGTGTTTTTCTTTATGATGATTTGGATGATTGTCAATTGATTTACTAATAGGATGCAATGGTCTAACTATGTAAAATATGAGAATGCAACAATCTTTTACGAATTTTGAGAAATTAAATACAACTAGACAAAAACTAGATCCAAAAATGTAGAAGGTAGGTATTGATCATTGTTGGTGTGAATGAGGTTATTTTCTAACTAGTTATTAGTGAGAACCTATTCGCATTATTATAAGTTTACTTAAGATTTAAGTTTCTTAGTTGTCATTTTTAGAAGTTAGTTATAATGAGGCGATGTCTCATTATTTACTTTTAGTTATCCAGGCATTTAATAATTCTCTCTTACATTTAATATTTGCATTGAGAATTTATTGCTTGTATCTTAGGTTGTTATGACTTAGTTGTCTCATATGATAGGATTAAGACACTTGTCATGATTTTGTTTAATTCTATCTCACTCCTTGCCTATATAAGCAAGGCTTCATATGTAAATTACATCAAGCAATTTTGGAAGCTCTTAATGTATTCTATCATATTAACATTGCATAATCTCTTGAAGTTCTAGTGTGCATTCTTTATGCTTTTTCAGTTTATGTAGCTTTGATTTTCTCTTTAAAATTTCTTTGGGTTATTCAATCTATTTAGTATTTCTAACATGCTATTAGAGTTTTTGTTTCAAGAAATCTAAGTTCATAGATTCCTAATTGATAGATTGAGTTTCTTGTAAAAATCTTATAAATTCTCGTATGCTTTTCTCTTGCATTCTTGAACGTTCTAGAGAATCAGAAAGGGTTTGCAAAGATCTAATAACCTCTTGATATTGCATATGAGTTTTGTGAGATCCAGGTGATTGCAACATTTCTAGTTATATTGACAACTCTTTTGACTATTCCAGCGTGTCCAAAAGGAACGAGAAAGTCAAATTTTTCTTTTGTTTCATCCAAATTAGAGATCATTTGACATAGTTACAAATGAGGGTTTGAAGAAAATCATTTTTCATTGGAGCCGTTTTCTTTTTTTGCTTCAAAATTCCATCTTGGAAAAATAATTTATGGGTTTTGTAGCCAAGGTCAAAATCTCATCTTTATATCTTTTAGATTTTGTATATCTTGAGTATATCTAAATAAAATTGATGTCCAAAAAGCATCATGCATCACTTTCTCTATAGGTTGAAGGTTAAATACAATTTATTTTCTCATCTTCACTTTGCTGGATCAAAAAACCATTTCTGGGTTTTGCTCTTCGCATCAAAATATTTCTAGGTTTTTGTTATTGTCTACTCTCAATGAATAGATTTTTCAGAAATCAAATTAGAAGTATAATTTTTTTTGCTAGAAAACCCATTTCCTATATAGGCTAATTTCAACCAATTTTTCAAAAATTCATAGTTCTTTTGTTTCAGGCTTTGGATTTTAGCAAATAAGATATCGTCAGAAAGTTAGAGATGAGCAATTTCCATCTATAGAGGTATTGAGAATAGTTTTTAACATTTGTACCAGATATTTCAGGTTGAAGTTGTCTTGTGCTAATTTCTTCAACATACCATAACTTTCACCCCAATGCTCCAATTTTCATAAACAAATAGGCATTGGAAAGGTCTTGAAGAGCACTACATAACTATAAGGCTAATTTTTCTATATTTTGTATCAAAATTTATAATTTTAGCTATTTTGAGCCTATTGAACATTGTATCTTGGGAAAGGCTTTGTAAATGTACTCAATTATAAAGTGTCAACCTTATAATATTTGGGGGGGGGGGGTGTCTCTTTGATACTAGTGAAAAGGGTGGGGGTGTATTGATGTTCTCTTTTGGTGTTCTTTTGTAATCATTTGAAGATTGTATCATGGGTTTTTTTACTCATCCTTATGTGATAATTTTGGATAAGGCTAATTATGAGTCTTGAAAAAAAGGCATTCTAACCCATCTCAGATGGCTAAAATTTTTTCCTTACCTTTATGGACTCATGTTTGAACCAGACACACCTATAAATAAATCAGTATGGGGTAGTAGAGTTGATCATGTATTAGGAATCATTGGTTCTTATGTTGATGAGTACACTCATTGTCTATAGTGGGCATTGAATGTCCCTGCATAGTTTGGACCAAGATCTGGGAGATTTTTGGAGACCCTCATGTTTCTCCATTCCCAGACGATCCTGCAATAGATTGTCTCATTCCACTTGATGATGCAGATAATATACCCTATGATGATGATACTTTAGAGGAGCTTAAGTATTATGCATGTCTTGAACGTTGATATGACACATATAGCTCTCTTGCTTCTCATCCTCATGTTGAGATTACATCAACATCACTTTTTGTTACTTCAAAGTTTAGAGTTGCACTATTGAGTGTATTCATCTTGTTTTGTACTACTTAAAAGGATAAACAAACACACCAATGCGACATTATATCGAAGACATTAAAGTTAAAAAATAAACACTCTCAACACAACAACTTCAAAGACGTCCCATTGTCCTCTATCTCTAAGGATTCGATGTAAGTTGTTGGCTCTCAGTTGGTTTAAGCAGTAGCTTGGTAGAATGACAACTTAGAGAATGAGATTATGCAACATGCATTTCTATTGCTAAATGATATGATATGATTAAACTAAGATATGAGGATAAAATACTATGAAAGATAAGATGCTATGCTTAAGAAAACAAGATTGTTAAATGTTGGATAAATGCAACTATAATGCTCACGCTACATTTGCTAGATCTCAAATCCTTTTCAAAGCACAAAGAGGTTGTTTTTATAGAGTTTTGGAGGAAAAAATCTAGTTGGTAAAGATCAATGGTTGAAATCAAGCCTGTCAAGATGAACAGTGAGAGATTTGAAAGTTGAGAAAAAGATGGAAGCTAGAGAAAAAGATGGGAAATGTTTCCTCCTACACAAATTTTTCGATTCAAAAATGAAGAAAGTTGTCATTTGTGCATTTTAGTTATGAGGAGTAAGTTGGTAGTTGAGGATAAATCTATAATTAAATAATTAAGTTATTTAATTATATGTAACAATGAATTTAGAAGTTTCCATAATTAAATAATATTTAATTATGTGTGAGAAATGAAAAAGGAATTTAATTAAATATTTAGAATATTTAATTATGTGTGAATTGAGGAAAATGTTTTAATTAAATATTTAGAATATTTAATTAAATGTGAAATGAAGAATTAGAAATAATGGATTTGAAAGAATATTATTTTATTTGAATATAAAATCCAAACTTATGATAATTAATATAAATAAATTATAAAATGTATTTAATTAATTAAGAGGAAGATGGAAAATGGAAATAATTAAATTAGAAGAATTATAAAGTGAACGATATAAATAAATAATTAAATTTATTTATATGTAGATGACTTTAGAAGATTAATTAAATAATTCATATTTAATTAATGATCAGGCTTGATTTAATGTGACCATTTTTAGATGTCTACACCTGAAAGGTAAACCCAAAACACTCATATAAGATGATAACATGCATTACGATCATAAATTAAATAAATACTCTTCCTTTCATGCAAAATGATTATGTGATGATCTTTGTCATTTCAATTCTTTCATGTATAATAATGGTGAAATATATATTTGCTATGCAATTTGACTCTAATGGTATTTCTCATTAAAGTGTTTAATGTACATACACAAAGCTATTCTCACTTTCAAGGTACATGCATTACTAACTAATTTTTGAGATGCAAGTTAAATTATACTTGAGATCGGTTCATATTCATGTGACGAATATTGGTACCTTCAAATTTACATGGTTATGTATATATATTTAATTAATTATATGTAGTATTTATAACTATGATTATACCCATGAATGGAAATAAAGAATCAGATTCAAAACAATTAGATGAGAGTTTTAGTTTTACAATTTTTTAGTGAATTTATCCTCAACAAAGATAAAACGTTTACCAATTTTTAATTTAATTGTAATTACTCTTTAATCATATACTACTACTTGAAAAGTGTTGAGATGATGTCAAAACATAGTTAATTTATATCAACATAAAGGATTCATGGATGATGGAAGTCACAATACATAATAGACTAACTAATTGTTACATGCTTACTGGTATTCAAAAATAATCTTGCACATTTTCTGAAATTTTTATAGTTGCCACTAAAAAACTACACAAAATCTAAAATTCATATGAAGATAATAAGCAAAAATGAGAAGATCTCACAATTCAGGGCTAATGTATGTACACTAAAATAAAAGAAGAACTACAAATGATTAAGATATCACTCAAGTCAACAAATTTTATATCATAGATTCAAAATATGATAGAGCAAAACAAAATTCTACATATTTCATAATTATAATTTTGACTATAAATTATTTCTTGTAGATAAAAACACTTTCCAACACTCTCAGATTTCATTATTGCAGAAAATAAGGAATACAACTAGATGTTATTGATTGCAACCAAGATTTATATTTATATGAATTCTCAATTTGTGTAAGATTTAGGTATAGCTCCTAGAATAAAACAACAAACTACTTGGGTTTGTACATGATTCTGGCATAAAACTAGATTATAATAACATGTGAAATTTTCATGTTCCCTTTCACATCATATACTCATAATTTATTACACATATTTTAATTTCTGCTCTTCACAGTTTATACTATTGATAGTCGATCTTATTTTTAAATTAAGTAATTCAAATTTCGTTCAGGAAAATTAACAATATTTTAAAGAAATAGTAAAGACTACCGACCTGAGCAAGTGAAATTTAGTGACTGTTACCTTCAAAATTCAAAGGTTGCTTTGTTCAGTGTTAGGCTTGTCTATGCCACCACATCTTGACACAAGGATAATCTATAAGACCTAAATGATCAAATCCATTGCTAACCTTTTTGCATGATTTCACCATTTTCTAACCTGTTATTTTCTTATAAATACTGATTTCTTTTAAATGAAGGGCATGGAGAAGTGTTTGATCGACCTGAGAAAAAAATATCTTTCCATGTTCTCCCTACGTAGCTAGGCAGAGAATAATATATGAACATAAATTTTCTTAAGGCCACCTCCTTTCCAACTCAGCTGAAGACTTAATTTCATCCTAGGCGTGAATATCCTGTGTAGCGTCCGCTCCCACGAATATAAATGCATGCTCAACATATTATTAAAAAGGTTTTGCATACCTTTTATTAGTATTTTAGATATTTCCTTTTTTTTTGTTTTTATTTAATTTTATAAAAAATTCATACACAAATAGTTTTACTTTTGTTCCTTAATTTAGAACCAGACTTTTCACTCTTAATAATTGCATGATTTCATGCAATTCTTTTATTTTTATTAAAAATTATTTAATTTGATTTTTAACTTTCTTTAAATGACAAGCATACAAATCTTTTAAATTTAATAGTTATTTTATTTTAATTTTCATTCACTATATAATACCCATGTAAATTTATTTATTTTCCTTTTATTAATAATATCCATACAATGGATTGGAAATGGCCTTGGAAATGGACATTGAGAACATTCATATCGAAGGAGACTCACTTTTGATAGTTAACGCTTGTAAAGAAAAGAAAATTCAAAACTGGGGTCTTTGGTACATTCTTCAAAGATTATGGGCTCTCCTTGATATATTCCAAAACTATATGAGCACATATACTTACAGGGAAGGAAACAAGTTAGCAGATTGTCTAGCTAATTTGGGAAGTTTAAAACGGGAAATACATGTTTTATCCGATCTTTCTTCACTTACAGATTACCCCCACATAATAGATCTCATCGATCAAGATACCCATCATATCAATATTGGGGCTTCTTTTTAATCCAAAAAATTGAATTTATCTTTACAAAAATGGTTGGACCATCAAATTTTTTGTTGATTTGGCAAGGGAATTTTAAGTTGCTAATTTTGGTATTGCCATGTAATATTTCGGCTTGGGCCATCATTGTATACTCTTTTTAAAGGCAACGCCCGTCCTCCCGTCGGTGCTTGTGCAACCCTAATTGGTACCTTTTTGGTATCGTCATCCTACTTTGGGAGATGTGAAATTCTTATGGCCTTATGATGGGACAGGTTGTGTATTACATTGCAATTTACCACTCCACTTATTCTCGCCACCCTTCCAACAAATGATGGGGTTTTTTGTGATGGTAAGCCTCAAGGTAATCATATATGTGTGGCAGTGCTTCGCATTTATCTCCTGTTGAACCATGGGAGATCTCGCACAATTCGACATAGTGCAAAGGATTTGCATTCATTAATATATCCTTTTTTGCTTTTAATTCCCATTATGTCCTTTTAGAAATGTGCACCTTCATCATTGAAGCTCGCTCAACTTTAAAATTGCATTTTACTTTTAGTATCACATATCTATTTTAAGCATTTTCTGGAAGTATTATCTGCAAGTGTGGTTCAAATTGAGAAATTTTTGTATTTTCTATCGGCAACATGGCTATCCGCCCATGGAATTTCAGAATTAAATACTTTGTGCAGCCTTGGGAGTGGCCTTTTGAAAATAGTCTCTCTCAAGAGGATCTCATCTTGTTATTTAAGATAGATTGCATGAGAGCAAAGGACTCAGTTTGGTCGGTGCTTGGAGTGGAGGTCACTTGCCCAAGAGCTCGTTGGTTACTATTCCCATCCCAGGTTTTGTCTATCTTCCTATCTAATGCTATGGATTTGCTTCAATCCTTGCAGGAATTAGAGACAATTGTTGAAAAAATTGTGAATCCCTAATTTTTAGATAAGAATGCTTTACTATATGTGGTGCAAAATTATAATTTATTTGAAGGGGAGGGTTATATTGGAGGTATGTTTCCTCGTGAATGTCTTAAGATGCATTCAAGGTTTGAAGAATTTTTTGAAGCCATAAGATTGGCTCTCTAGTATAGAAATGACTATCTGCTTTTAAGAGCCTTAAAAAAGCACTGCAAAAAGGTGTGTGTCTATGGAAATTGGCATCATATATATTTTTTATGTTATCTCTCATCTTCGTGATCATGTGCAATATCCACCAATTAGCTCTATTGCAGGTTCAAAGGCAAAATTTCTCTATATTGTTCATGCTTCAAGTGAAGCGGAAAGCTCCAAAGCTATGTCTCAGAGTTTAATTGCAAGGGCCCATATTGATACTGAGGATCATACAGAAAAGGAGATGGTCCCTTTTTTTGGGTATGATTTCTTTGCCAAAGAATCAACTCACGATGGTCGAATTGCAGTGTAGGAAGGGCAGTCTGAAGCGCAGGATGAGAACTCACCATGCACAGAGCGTATGGAGGAGTAATTAGGGCAGTGTGTATGGGAACTTTTTTGCTTTTGGTAATCGATAATATTAATACTTGCTGAAATAAATTTGGGCACAGATGTTTCATCTTGCAAAGGTTGGCTATGTTGAAAATTATGCCCCCTTAATCGATTTTTGTATCAAATATGTCATGCGGGAAAAAAAGGATAGGTAGTGGCACTGTAGCCAATTATTTTTTTGCAAATTTTGATATGGGTCCCCATCATGGGGTGAAATTGTAAAACTTTGTGGGACAATTTTGTAATATGTAGAATGGCCTCGGGCCAAATATTTTGTAACAATATGGGCTATAATCAGAAGTTTTCTTCCTGGTTCTTTCCTATCGTTATGCCTCTCGAACCAGGATGTACAAAACTTTATTTATATATCTATTAATATATTATAGTGGCTAAGCCACTTTTGCTAAGAAAATAAATAATAATATTCATACAATTTTAAATTTTAAACTACCTATATATTTTATCAAATAGTTTTTTATATTTATATATATAATAATTAATATATTTATTAAATTATATCTATATATACAAATTTCATGTCCCCTTTTTTCTAAAAATAGTACTTACTAAAAATAGTAAGTTTCCATTATCCACAAGTAGTAAGTGAGATGTATAAGAACAACATTGGAATATAATATTATTTAATATTTATATTGTCTTGGAATAATTTTTATCTAAAGGATAAATAAATATTAAGTATTTAGTGGTGCCAACATAGGTGGGTCACGAGTTTTAGAAATAACGCTTTAACCTCATGTAGGTGCCTTGAAAAATGTACTTTGAGTTGTCAAAAGATGCCTTGTAAGTGGTATAATATGAAAGGCTAAATTTGGAGGTGTTATGATGCATTTTATGACTTTTGTAAGTGCCTAAAATTGGGGAGGAATATTTGGAGGTGAATCCAATATTTGGTAAAAGTTTGTAGATGGTCAAGAGTATAAATATTGGTCATTTGCATGTAGAAGGATCTTTATGCATTTTACATGCTTATGCTTTCTTCTTCAGAGGTTGAGAAACCATTTAAGGAGCAATCTTCAAAGTTGATAAACTAGGGAGATAGAGACTTATAGGCAGTGTGTTTATAGGTCTCCAATGGCAATTTCATCTAGAAGTTGTAGTAGTGTTAAATGTTCAAGTTTTGGGCATGCATTTCATCAAACGATTGGCAAGAGTAGTGTAGTTTGGTTTGTTTAGTGCAGTTTATTATATCAATTTGGTTTTCCATTGTTAGTAAAAAATATATGTGCATCTAGAACATTATTCTCATGTACTTATTTGTCCACCCAAGCAACCTTCATTTTGAAGTTGTTTGATGTGATTTGGGTTTCAACAGTAGCTTCCAGTTTGTAGTTTCTTTTTGGGTTTGGTGTAACAATTGTTTATTGTTGTTGTCTATTATTACCACCAAAAAATTGGTGCAAATTCCATGCTGAAATCTGTATTGGAACATTCAATATCAATTTCTATTGATTCAATATCAATTTGGGGTGATTTAATGCTTTTCTCTCATACCGGATTTGCTCATTTCTATGTTTTTGGTAGAAACTAAAATTTATGATTTAGAGCTAATTTTTTTATAAGGGATCTTATAGTAGTATCAGAGTTTTGATCTTTCTAGCATGAGGGTTTCAAAGATGCAACCCACTAAATCTAATTCATTTCCTGAAGGTGGTTACTTTACACTCACTCACTTTTCCAACCCCATGAAAGAATTGGTTATGGATCCAACTACTCTGAGGGCTTTATATAACAATATAGATGAGAATTTTAGGAATCCAATCCCCTACAATCATTTATTAATTCACATTCAAGGTATGATTACATTGAAAGGTTATAAATCACACACAAGTTCGAGTGAGAAAAATTAAAAAGAGGAGATTCAGGATCATGAAGTAAAGGAAATGTCTCTACAAAAGATGAAGAATCAAAGTCAAAGGTTGAAGGTAATGGATTTTTAATTGAAAAAGATATTTCAATAAATTAAATCAAATAACAAGAATGTGCTGCTTTTGATGAATTTAATTCAAGACCATCATTGCATGTTGATTATAAAGATAATTCAAAAGTTTAAAATATTGTCAAAGAGACACCCTTTGAAAATAGTGAAGAGGAAACTCTTTTTGGGCAAAAATAGAATGTATCTAACACACAGGATGATGAAAGAGGGTCACTTGTTCAAAGTGAAGAGTTTGACAAAAAGAAAAGGGCAATGGCACTTGGTGATCCTTGACAGAGTTACAAATCAACATTATGGATGGATTTTCTATAAAAAGCAACAGTTTGGTTAACCTGAACTCATGGGTTTTGGATCAAGAAAATAAAGTTTTTGAAGATTTCCCCATGAATCTTATTTTGGAAAATAAGGATGAGCATTATACTTGCAGCCAAAGGTATGAAAATATTTCAGATTTGTCACTTTCTATGTTACCCCAAAATTATTTTCATGTTGGAGAGCATGCAAAAGGGGGGGATCAATCTTTTAATGTTCAAATTTGTTTATACACAAGAATATGGGATCCAAGACATCTTTTGAGGATTAAAAAGGGTTAGAGACACTATTGAGTTCTCCATATTTTCCGTTTGGAATTAAATGAATTTAATGAGGATTCATATAGTGTTTTTTGTGCTTTCTAAGCACTTAATGAAGGATCAATATTCACATTTTTTGGAACACTTATGCAAGCCAAGTACCACACTTGAAGACAAGATTTTGAGTAATGACAAAATGGTGGTAGGAAACTTGGATTGTTTGATGGTTGACCGTGGTAAGGGAAAAATAAATCATTTTGAGGTTCATTATTTGATGACTAACCATGTTTTAATGTCATGAAAATCAATTCTCGTGAAAGTTGAAGGATTCATAAAGAATGAACTTCTACAAACCATTAGCATCATAAAGGTAGGGAAATTAGTCTTAATGTTTGGTGAACAAAAGAAATATAAATATTTTCATATCATATGTCCTAGAACTACAATAGTTATATAGTTGAAAGAAAAATGGGTTAAAAATATTTCATACTTGAATTATTTCATCCAAAATCTAGTCATACAAGATTTTGCAACACTGGAGACATTTGGGAGGCTTATGGAGGTAATCAACCCATGTTTTGCAATTATCATTTTTAATTTATCACATACATGTGTAGGAGAATATGGTGTTGTAGGAGAAGCTACGTGGGTAACAAGATATTTGAAGGATAAGATAATGCAATCTATGTTATCCTTTAGTGAGCATCATAGATTTCATTCTAACATTCCACTACTTCAAAATCAACAAAGGAGAATGTTCAGATATGTGCTTCCAGGATCATCTTTGGAGATGAGATTTTTGCATGCTAGTGCTTATTCTCCAATGCAAATTTCAAACATGGAAATAATTGTTTTTATATTATGATTAATCATGGATATTTTTTATCCCTTACATGGTTTCTCACACATCATACAAGCTACACATCATGTTTTTCTACTCAGGTTGGTAATTTATGCATTTGTTGCATCATTGATATATTTTTGACCTTGGTAGCTCTTTTTTTCAATAGTTACAATTTGTTGCACTTGGATATGGTTTCATTACATAGAAGGTTATCATTGTTAATTTTAGATAATATAACAACCATATCTTTTAATTGGGGAAGATTGAGGGAGGTTGTGTAGTATGCATGTGTTGTTTACATGTTCCTAGTGAAATTGTGTGAAGATTTGTGGGTATTGTGTATGATGGAGTGTGTTGTTGTTATGAATTAGTTTGATGATAATGAATACCATTATATATTTTTATTTACTCCAATCATATCAGATTTAAAGGTTGTGGATTCACTCTTTTAGTTTGGAGCAAAATAATGTTGGCAGTATAGTGTGATATAGAAGTTTGGTTTGATTTTTGAAGAATTATAGAGTATATGTTGCTATTCCTTAGCACTATTTTCCACTCCTCTTCTCAATTATTTTTGTTATATACTATTCCATGAAGATGAAGACAACACCTCTCAAGCTAGGGTAATGTATGAGTTTGTTATTGTATACTTTTGTTTTGCACAATTCAATAATGTTTATTTCAATATTATGGAGGTGAAAGTAGTTGTCTCCAAAATATGTATTTTATATTGTAAGGGATGTAGTGACTATTATAACAATCATAATAGTAAAAAAAATCATATCCAAAACATTATCAAATTCCTCACAAGTCCCAGGAACAAGTTGCCCAATGATAGTGCATTTCTAGCTAGTGCTCCAAGACATTATTTGAATTGTTGAGGGAGATTATTTTGGACGTGTTTCAAGGTGGAAAATATCAAAAAATTCAATAAGTCACCTAATATAGTAGAGGATGAAATAAAAATATTCTCTCCTTTCATTTTTAAATTAATTTTGGATGTTCAGTTTGTGCCAGTTTGAGGACTCAAGAAGTGCACAACTTCTTTCTAGAATGAATTGTTGATTATAGAATCAATGTTTTAGAAATGGTGTTGTATTAGCTGCTATTATATGGTGTTAATTGTTACTCCTCAATATTACCATTTTTGTTTCAAGTCAGATCCAAATATTGCATATAACATCCTTCAAGTTGACGCAAAGTTTGGAACAACTAGTGTTGTTTTCAACAGGGTGTATCTCCACATTTTGAAGGTAAAAGAGGTCTTTGTTCCAAAATTATGCATTCAATACTGTGAAGGATGCATTGAATATTATAATAGACCTATGGTCCATCCAAATGATATTTGTATCACAATAGGAAGTTTTAGATATTTTTGGTACAAAATACCTAGTGCTAGTGCATACATACAATGGTATCAAAATGAACTAATGCTTGCAGATTTAGTCTTTGGGAAAACGTGGTGTAATTTTTTTGCTACATGATATTACTTTATGCCTCTCTAAAATTATTTTTCTATTATAGATTAGTTCATGAATCTAAAGGTACCATCTCCCAAGTTGAGGTAATGTTTAGGCTTACTACTATGCATTTCAACTATGTATATCTCAATATTTTGGAGCTGGAGGTAGTAGTTAATTCCCAAAGATGTACTTGGTTTTTTTTTTATCAGTAATAGAGATAAATTTATTGATAGTGTAAGATAAAAATTATAGAGCTTTCCAAAATGAAAACAATTACAATTCCTTTCAAAACCACCAATTCGTAAGTTAACACCCATAAACCTACCCCCAACACTTGTTGTAAAACACTCCATGATTGATACACCTACCCAACTAGATCAAGACCAAACAAACCTAGAGCCTATTAATAGGTCTAGATTTTAAGGCTTTGTTTAATCTTCCTTTGGTCTGAGAATGGAGGACCATTGCATACACTTTATTTTTTTCCTTCTTAGCTTTCTTTCATGTGACCATTTGCCACCCATCCTCCACCCTTGTGGCCTCCTTCTGCCATTCAATAGATTGATCTCGTGGAGTCCTCCCCACTCCATTCAAATTGAAAAATGTTTGTTGATCTTGTTTAATAGCCTTCCATTTTCCAAAATCCATCACTTGTGGCCTTACCACACCTTTCTTCTCCTGACACTCTGGAGTTGCAGCCCCATTTTTGCAGTTCAACTCATTTTCACTTCCTCTGAGAACAACTTTAACACTATTCTCAGCCAGACACCCTTCCTATGTTGGGGCCACCATAGTTTGTTGTTGAACCTCTCATCTGTCCTCTTGCATCAACATCTTCCCTTCCCGATTCATCTCCCCAATAGTCTGATCCTCCTCCTCAGTTCCTTTCAATTGAGAGCTCTTTGGTTTCTCTACCTATTTCTCCATAATATAGTGCTAGGTGTTCACACCTTTCCACCAAGAAGTTAATTTTTTAGTTTTGTTTTTGGCACACTCAACTGCCAAATACCCCATTTGATGAAAATTTTTGCACTAAAAAGGTACCCCTTCATAATCCAAGGGCTGCATCCAACAACCCTTTGAATATTTTAGCCGAATCTCCTCCAGAGGTACCTTGGTCACATTCATTTCTACTAAAATCCAAGCATAAGTCGAATGCAAAAGATTCAAGGATGCCTCATCCACCATTAGGAAGTTTCCTAATGAGTTCCCTATAGCTTCCAAGCATGAATCAAACCAAAACTGAAGAGGGGGGTTAGGGAGTCTCACCCAAAGAGGAGCCCTCTCAAAAACTTCAGTGGTTGGATTGAAAGCTGGGTGTCATGGCTTTAGCATCAAAATATGTTTTTCTTCTCAATCCCAGTGATAATCACAGAGGATCATGTTTATATCCTTCTTCTTTTCAAAAACAACAATAAAAATCCTCTGGCCATTGGATATATATGCACATACCCTTCTAGAAGAGGCTTCCAGTGATTAGAGATCCATTGGCGGAGTTTAGTCAAGCCTAGCCAGAAGCCTCTGAACCTCCCAATTAGGCCCAACCTAGTGAATTTTTTTTCATTTAATGTCACTTCATGTTCTAACTCCCCAACTATTTCCAAAGTAATTGATTTCATCGAGGGGTGATTGGCAGAGTCCCGTCTGCCCCACCCTATAGATCTTTTGTTTGGGTGCTTTGTTATCCACCTGCATCCTCCTTTATTTTCCTCTAACATAGAATTTTTAGCCTCCTTGGCAGCTCCTGCTCCCCCTGAACCGTTGACGACACCCTGTATACCTTGGGACTAGCCACCATTAGTAGAGATAACAAATTCTTCATGCTTTGTAGGTGACATCCTCGAGTCTTCCTTCAGGTTCTCCCTATCGATAGTGCTTTTGGAACCGTTTTTTCCCAAACTCCTGACTCCAATCTTCCCCTGTGGGGCTCCCTGAGACCTCGGCTTGGGAAAAACCCTAGCCACGACTGCAACCTGCAGACAACCATTGGCAATCATCTCTAGTATATGCGATTATTCCAAAGACGTACTTGTTATAGAGGATGAAATAAATTTTATAATAGTCCTAATAGCAACACAAACCAGGTTTACATTATTGGGAGAAGTTGCAAGTTTGGTTTATTACATGCTAGCACATATATTTAGTGGGAAGCGTTTGGTGAGTTTACAAAATTTATTGTAGAAGATGTTTTTGAGATTTGAAATTGGAGAGAATATATCAAATATTTGCATGAATATTCTTATTGGTTTTATAGTATTGTCACAAAGAAGTCGAGCTATTAAGTTTGCACAATGTTCTATGATAGGTATTGCAACATCTCACAGGTACTAGATCAAGAATTTTTTTGTAGTATAAAATAATTTTGAAGCACCATGGTATAAATTTCTTGATGACAAGAAATATTTGGGAAGGGAGGACTTTCCATGTCCCCCTTTTTCTAAAAATAGTACGTTTTCATTATCTAAAAATAGTAAGTTGGAGGTATCAAGACAACATTGGAATATCATATTATTTAATACTTACATTATCCTGGTCTAATTTTTATCTAAAGGATAAATAAATATTAAGTATTTAGTGGTGCCAACACAGGTGGGTCATGAGTTTTAGAAAATAGCACTTTAACCTCATGTAGGTGCCTCAAAAAATGTATTTTGAGCTGTCAAAAGATGTCTTGTTAGTGATATAATATGAAAGGCTAAATCTAGAGGTGTTATAATGCATTTTATGACTTTTTTAAGTGCCTAAAATTGGGGAGGAATATTTTGGACATGGATCTAATGTTTGGTAGAAGTTTCCAGATGATTAAGAGTCTATAAATATTGGTCATTTGCATGCAAAAGGATCTTTATACATTTTATAGGCTTATGCTTTCTTATTCAGAGGTTGATAAACCATTGAAGCAGTAATCTTCTAGGTTGATAAACATGGGAGATAGAGACTTGTAGGCAGTGTGTTTATAGGTCTCTAGCAACAATTTTATCCAGAAGTTGTAGAACTATTAAATATTCAAGTTTTGGGTGTGCATTTCGTCAAATAGTTGGCAGGAGTAATGTTGTTTGATTTGTTTAATGCAATTTATTATATCAATTTGGTTTGTTGTTATTAGAAGCAAGTATATGTGCATCTAGAAAATTATTCTCATGTATTTTCTATCCAAAAAAGAAACTTTCATTTTGGAGTTGTTTGATGTGATTTGGGTTTCAATAGTAGCTTCTAATTTGTAGTTTCTTTTTGGGTTTGGTGCAACAACTATGTATTATTGTTGGTTGTTATTACCAATAGAAAATTGATGTGAATTCCATGTTCAAATATTTATTGGAACATTCTATATCAGTTTCTATTGATTCAATATCAATTTGGGGTGATTTAATGCTTTTTCTCTCATAGTCGATTTGCTCATTTCTATGTTTCTGGTAGAAATTAAAATTTCTAATTTAAAGCTGATTTTTATGAGGGATATTACAATAAATAAATTATGCAATTTATCAATTTATTTTTTATAAATTTTTTCCAAACTATCCATTTTAATTTTTGAAAACAAATTATTCTAGACATTCTTTTATTTCACCAATTAAATTATCTTCACTAACCTAATAACCATAATACATAAAATATTAATTTAAGTCATAGCACATAATGAAATGACGAAACCAAAAAAAAATAGTGCAATCATATTGTGGATATTTTATATACCCCCATTCTCCCTTTAGGCCCTGACTGCCAGCCACATAGCCTTTGCCCGTACAAGCCAAGTGGTGCCAATAACAAGAATGTTGCCATATGTCTTCTCATCACAAGCTCTCATCAAAGAACGAGGAGGATGTTTTTCAGTCTATGAAATGCTACCACGTATTCCTTTAGCACAACTACATAAAAGGGAAGAGTGATGTGAACGCCAAGCTGCCATACTATGCTGCGTGTTCTAACTACTTTTGCCAAGAGGCGACGCTTGTTTACATAGGGTAGGTCAGGACTACTGCCATCATTTGCAGGGAATGCATCTGGCTAGCGAATGACTGGGTTCATGCTCAAGAATATTTATGTTATAATGAATGTGATGAATCATTCTGCAATCATTATGATTCATGATGAAGTATCATTTATGTTACAAGATTTCAAGCGGTGGATGCCCTTGGATATATATACCACTTCTTTTAGAGAAAGAAAAAGGAGTTAATAGGAACATTTATATTGTTAAGTTTGAAATATTTGCAAAAAAATTTGGGAGACACTAGGCCTTTGTTTTGTTAGATAACTATAAATACTCATAGACTGTGCCCTTGTAATTTGGCCTTTTTGTTTTTTAACTATTGATAACATTAGATTGTGTTGTTTATGAATAGTTTGTTTGCAACTTCAATAATTTGAATAGAATGCTGATTTAGAACCATGTCTTCGACTCTTTCTATTTCAGTAAAGTTCTATGCAAATTATTTTATGTCATGAAATGAATTATCTAGGTATTTCTCTTTAATGGTTGTTATTTCAAACATAACAAATTGCTTAACGAGCCCTTAGACTGCATCTACAAGATAGGTTTATCACGCCTTACATCTAAATCTCGGTGCATCGCCCTAGTTAGATCTTTTATTTTATATTTGCTTCCTTTTCCCATTGTAAAAAATCAGTTATAGAAGAAGCCGACTTCTTTAAAATCCAGAGGTTACTCAGTTTGATGCAATAGGCCCCCCCTAAAACTTAGTTTCCCACAAAGGACTGTTACCTTGTCAATTTTTGGAATCAACAAATTTTTCTTTCCTGGCACACCTAGTGGGACCGTGAAAGATATGCTTAAGCTTTAAGCAAGTACATGAGCCATCAACCTATCACAAGATCCCAAACAGTAAACAACCCTGGTTTTTTGGTACCACCGCTAGGAGTAGTACCAACTAGAACCCATCACATAAATGTTCAAGTTCCTCCACCAACCATGATGCAAATCACTAATCGAAACTATGTGGCTTGGGACGCCGAGATTCCCCTTGTTGCCCAAGTTGCACCTACCATTTGGGTCCCCATTCTAGTTTTTGCTCTCAAGTCTATCCCTAAATTCACCGGAGATGGCTCAAGAACACCATCCGAACATCTGCAAGATGTCACAAATGTATGTCTCATGCATGAAGTAACAAATGAAAACATAGTGTTGAGGTTGTTCGCAACTTCTTTCAGATGAAAATCATTAGACTGGTATTGCACTTTGCCGACTAACTCTATTGGCACATGGGATCATCTCAGAGACCCCTTTTTTGAGAGATTCTCGAATGACGACAATAGATCTTCTCAGTATCACCTGCTAGAGATTATCAAGCGGGCTCCATATGAGGCCTCGTTCAACTTCAACACTCGGTTCCACATAACTTGGCAAAAAATTCAGGCAAAAATCCGCTTGCCACTTGATCTGGCATTCATGTTTTACTGGAAGTCCATCAACGTCGATATATCAATGATGATCCAGTCACTTGGTGGAACCACTCTACCTGATGCATATAGCGTGTTAATTAAAGCATAGAACAATATGATTGATGCTATAAAATTGCTATCTTAGACCATCATGCTTATATTCCCTAAAATACCAGCTTCTGCCTAGGCAATTCCATCTACCGTGCCCAGCTCCTCCGCCTCCTCAGTTGAGGTACACATATGCGAGCATGCCACATAATGTTGCACCTGGTTCCTCAAAGGATGAGACAAGCAACATAAAGGAAATGTTGTGGGCTATGGCCAATGAGATAACTATCATAAAGCGCAACCAGGCTACTCCTCCAAAGTTGACCTATCAGAATTATCAGGGCAGAAGGCCCTCTTATCATCAAAATCAATTCCAGGGAGGCACTCGTGCAAATCCTCAAGCTAAAAAAATGAATCAAGTAGTACCGGTACCCACTCTATTATAGAACGCTAGCCTAAGCTCTAACAAAGAGTTGATTGCGAGGAAAAACAATTTGATCGATGATAGAAACCCTTGGTGTTTTCCTTGTGGAAATTCACATATGCCTTGAAACTGCCCATGCGGCAATCTACAACAAAAGGTAACAGAGTAGCACAACCAAGGCGCAACACCAAACAATGGGGGTTATGCATATACCTCCTCACAAATGGAAAACATGGTGCTCACCGCTCAAATGCAAGGGATATCCCTCAAACAAGAGAACAATATAGTTCCTGACCACACCCTCTTCTCATGGATGGAAGGAGAGGAAGCAATGTTCACAATTGAAGCATCCACTTTTGAGACTCCACAAGTATAGTTTGATTACAATGCCCATTCCAAAGGAACATGCACAGACAAAAAATTCATCTCACAAATGATCAGTCTGCAGCCAAGAAGCGCTCTTGATCATAGATCTAGTGCCTCCACAACGACATCACAATGTTCACCAAAAAAGGAGATCGTGACAACAAAAGATAAAGATAAAAATCCTCCAAGGCTGCCACCTTTTGATATAGTGGAATAGTTAAAAAATCATTTGCTAACATTTCCCTATGGGAAATATTAGCCATTCCGTAGCATAAAACATTGCTACAAAGGACTCTCCAAGAAGACCCGATCTCAGAATCAAAAGAGTGATCACTTCAAGGGGAAGGTATTGATCAGTCAACCCTGGCCAAAGTTATCACAAACATTACAAAAGAGGCCTCAACTAAGGATCAAGAAGAAGAATCCATAGTCAAATCTGGCAAAGGCAAAACAAAGTTGAAGCTATTTTTCTTAACCCTTGTGTAGGTAAGAAATTACTATGTAAGTCCATGATTGACTTCGACACCAACACTATGGTCATGCCCAGGTAAATAGTTGAAGCCCTAGGACTGAGATATGAAACCTTGAAGAAAGGACTCATGCAATTAGATGGAAACATGGTTAATACTATGGGGATCATTAGGGACCTTCTATTAACCTTGTTCACTTGCCCAAAAATCATAGTCAAGAAGGATATTGTGGTTATTGATATTCCTCCAATATTTGACTTGTGCTTGTCAAGGGAATTCACTTCTAAAATTGGTGGGTACCTTTCCTTAGATTGGTCACACCTGATTATAAGGACTAAGCACAAAGCCAAAATGAAGCTTATTTCTGAACCTCTGCGTTCAAAACATGTTATGGATGAACCTAAGACAATCTTTGATTCCACTCACACTTCCATCACCAAGGAGGAAATGTACTGTACTGAGCTTCGAGAAGATGAATAAATCATTGGAGATCAGACCAAGCAAGAATTTCTCCTAAGTGAGTTCATTGGACCCTTTCAAAAATTATCATGCCACTGGACTGGGAACCTATGTAATTTATGACGAAGACCAAGCCATCCCAAAGGTGACACAAGAACCTGAAGGTGTTTGAACAAAAAGACTATGGTCGCTGCACTTCGATGATGCAAAATGCAAGATCGATACAAAAGCTGAAGTATATATGGCTTCCTCAAGTGACAAGGAGATAGTCATACCTTTTCAATCTTGGCTTTATTCTTCAAGAAATAAAGCTGAAACCGAAGGCCTCATTCTAGGTCTAAACCTGGAAGAACAAATGGACATCAAGCACATGAAGGTATTTGGGAATTGCGAGCTAATCATCAATCAAGTCTAGGGTATCAGTATTGTAAGAGAGGTCCATATGGGACCCCACAGAGGCAAAGTCTGGGACCTAGTCAAGAGCTTTGAAATTTTCAATGTCCAAGTTGTTCCTTAAGAACATAATGCTGATGCGGATCGCATGGCTGAAATCAACCCAATGTATAACCAACACTCTATACAGATGATGTGCTGACCAACAACTCCAAATGTTGGTCAGAGCTGGCAAGTATTTGACAACAATAATTATATCACCTTATTCAGTTTGCAGTCGGAGAATTTTTTTGACTAACTCCAATCAAGAGTCATCAAAACCAATGACAAATAGGACATTCAACAAGGATTCCATAAGACTATGAAAGGTTTGGTTACTCTCAAAACTCCTTTTAATTTTGACATTGCATAAAGCAAAAAGAGGAATTTTATAGCAAATGGAGGCGAATATGCAAATTTTTAGGTTAGGGATGGGAGAAGGTTCAAAATCAGAAGGGACATCCAACATCAAGGAGAACAAAGGTTCATCCACCTTCTAAAAGAAAATATTTAGGTAACAATGGCTTGGCCATACGATAACCTCAAAGGATATGATCCCGTCATCAGCCGACCTACAATAGATCCGAAAAGGGAAACATAATCAACTTTCCTAAAGGAGTCGATGAACCTCAATATGGAAGCACTAATGGTACAAAGGTTAGCAACAATTTTTCATCCGTGTTTTGAATTCTTGGTCAAGCCTAGTGTTTGGGTTTTCGATCGCATCTCGGTCTGAAAGAAGAACAAAAATATCTGCCTATGTATCAATCTCCACAACCTAAACCAAACACCAGCAATAAATCATCACCCACCACCCTCTATGGATGAAAAAGGTCTGGTGATAAAATTCAATCAACAGAAAGCAAAAACTAGTTGGCACGAGAAATCTAATAGTTTTAAGAAGAGTCCACTCGTAATGATTTAGTACAAGTGAGATAAGGCACTCAAATTAGGAATCGTAGAAAGAAAAGCAGATAGGGGATTTCGATCAAGGGAATTCACCTTAAATTCTCTATAGAGCTTGTTTAGACAGTTCTACCATGTAAATATGTAATTAGCATGGTGGCTTTCTTTTATGTTCTTTTGTTTGTTCAGTTCGTCTTCCTAATCAATGATACAACAAAGATTTATAATGTGATATATAGGATTACACATATGCCAAAAAGGGACAAGAATATGCACCAAGATAGAGTTTTAAAACATAAGCTACATTATCATTATATTTATATACTATGATAAGTACAATAGAAAAATGGCTTAGAGGCCACTCTTCTAAAAGTATATATTTATAGATTTTATATCGTGAAAGCCTTTCTAGGCTATATACAAAGAGACTAAATTTTTTTTCAGTCTTAAAGCAAGAAAAAGAGGGAATTTTCAATCTCAGAGAAAAGCTTCAATTGCGAGAATAGGAAACAACAACAATAGTATTTGGGTCCATGTCATTTTCAGTAGCAGTAGAGTCAGTGGCAACATCTGAAACAATAGCAGGTGGCGGAGAAAATACCAGGTTCCTAAAATCAGTGTACTGGTCAATGTCGTAAAACAACACCATGTTGTATATCCAAAATAGAAAGTGGCAAGCATGGGAAAATTTTTGGCTATGAAATTCTCATGACTGAAGGCAAAAGCCGCTCAGAAATGGAAACCATGGGATGACCGCATCCTCTTCAACAAATTAGAAAAGGTCGCTCACAGTCCGTATCCTGCCAAACATAGCATGTTCCAACACCTTTTCAAGGTTGTTCAAATTTTTCTTTAGGAATATTTCTGTCACCATCGATGATAAGTGGCTTGGGGGCTTGAATGTCGAGCAGTAATGCCACGAAGTGAGAGATCATGTCAGTATTTACCCTATACTTGTCCTTGTATTCAAGGCAGTCATGATCAAGGACTCATTTCATAGCTACGATGGCCAAAGAAGGTTTATTCTTCATCATCCTCTTCAAACGCCTAGTTGAGATTTCACCAAGGAAAGCCATTTGTGGTTTATGAGAAGTTAGCCTAATTTGGGTATCCATGGCATCAGATACTATACGACTGTCAGGTAGCAACCTATACAAGATGTCTAAGTTAAAAATCTATGCTAATACTGTGTATACTACAATTACCAAATGCTAAGCCAATCACCTAATGCTGATTCTGCTCAAACTTGCTAGGTTAATTTCTCTACTACCTAGGTGCTTATTTATGGAAGTGACAGGGATAAGTGCAGTAATTCACATACCATAAGCATGATTTTAACTAGGTACTACCTCAAATTTAGTACCAAGGCTCACTTAAGACTCTCACCAAGTCATGTATGTATGTACGAGTTGTTGCTTACGAAATCAAGGCAAGCTAATTAATTGACACAAGCTATTGGCAGCATTTGGCGGTAGCCTTTTCAGCTAGACAGTGAGGTGTCATCCTGCTAGGCGCTCCTTAGACCCTGAGAAAAGATGTAGATCTGTTCAGTGCTTATCACATACTTTGGCATAATCATTCCATTTGGGGTATTAATTACCACAACATACGATGCCTAGCCTGCCTTGAAATCACCAGCTCAATTTCAAAGGAAAATCATGCCAAGGGTTGCAAGTTCCTAGGGTCATTATGAATCCTTGTCATTTCAAAATGATAAGTAGTTCACTTCACATAAATCGAAAGGTTGGCAGTACATGTCGAATTTAATGCAGAAAAAGCAATTGTCATCTACCACTCGAAGGAGGGCAGAAAAGCTAAGTATTACATGCGATTGTTTTAAAGAAAAGAAGGCTTTTTGAATACAAGAACTATGTAAAAAGTTTTCAAAGCGCAAAATTGCTAAGAGACGTGAAGCAAATTTCAAAGTTTAGAGGAAAAATGGAATCTTCCGCCCCTAAAGTAACCCAAAACTCACAGATGAATGAACCATGTGAAACGTCTTAAAGCTTGGCCAATGCGATCCTCATCGCACCTATGGTCAATATTTTTGAAGAGAAAAAATCCTATATTACGCCTGGAATCCTAGATAAATTGGAGTGGCCCCACACACAGACAACCAAGAAGGGTCCACTCAGAGATGCAAACTTGGTAAAGGAGGAGTGGGATAACATCTATGGCCCCATCCTTAAGACTAACCCTAAGGGCCTGAGGGAATTTAATTTCATGAAGATGAAGAACTCTAAAAATCAACTACCATTCAAGCAATGGCATGAAAAACTTCCCCAATATATGGTCCCTTATGTGCACCACTTCCCAGAGATAATTCATGAAAGCATTTGGCACTTCAATTCAATGATTGGCACCATTGAAGGAAGGAATTTGAGGGTCGTGCTAATTGTGGAGGCTCTTAGACACATGTTGTGCATTCCTGAGATGGGCACTAGAGAGTGGTCGATGGAGCACTTCAGCCAAAAAAAGGGTTCCAAATTCTAGAAGGGTAGGAAACAATCCCTTGACTTTTATAATGCAGAGACTAAAAGGCCCCAGGATTGCAAGCGACCGCTAAGAAATCTGAATCTTCGGGTCAACTATTCATAGGAAGACATGAAGGATGCCTTCTCCATGATGGCTTTTGTGTGTAGCTTTGATAATGAAGAGATCGTGTCTGAAGCTCAGTTGGGCTTGGGTTTCCAACTCAGGAGGTAGGAGATTTTTTGGTATGATTTTGCGGACATGATTATCAAAGATATGAAGAATCAGATCGATGAGTTTGAGATTGTGGGTAAGTTTAGGTATCCTTCTCTCCTTGCCTATATGTTTCTACATCAAGATCCTGATTTCTTCAGGGCAAAAATGGAGTTATCAATATTCGATGAGAAAAAGCATCAGAAGTCGGTTTCGGTTTGGACTCCCATCCTTTGTTCCACCTATGATTATTATGCATTTTTAGAGAAATTCCTAAGTTTGATTTTTCCTGACCTGGGTGAGGATAATGACTGCTATCGCTTGTCGAGCGATCAAACCGACTGGTTGAGATCCCTGTTCCCAAAGTGTGACTGGTTCCTCAGTGAAGGTTTCACATATGTTCGAGTGCATGGCTTTTATGAAGAGCCAATATGAATCCCCACATCCATCAACAATCAGATATTAGCCCTTGAAGTCTTCCAACAGATGGTTGTTATGGATTGGAATTTTTTCTCTGACTCGAACAAGAAGAAGAAAGTATTTTTTGATTGCCCTATGAGCTACAAAATAGTGATCATGGTAAAGAGGAAGTTTGTCGAGCTACTGGAGGCTAAGATAGAATAGCTTAGGTTGGTTTTAATTTGTGATAAATGGGACAACAACCCCGAGGTTGATTTGGATGACACATCTATTAAGGTAAAACATAACCCTCGACCATATTGGGAAGCCCAGAGAAATCCAATTGAAGATATTAGCAGATTCTCGGTGGACTTGGTGCTCATGCCAACAAATAATCAGAGGTCATCATGGCTTGGTTTTTATCTCGTCAAGGGGAAAGTGGATGAAAATAGTCACATAAGTACTACCCTCTGAAACAACTTGATGAGGCAACAGGGTTGGAAGCCAGTAAAGATTAATGATTTCTGGATCTATCGCTAAGAGATCAAGAACACCGTCGACCCTTTCCAACATCCATCAGTTTTTGATATCGATGATGAGTTTGATACCCTCTGGAACAAAGAACATACCGATTATGACGAAAGTGATGCGGATGAGACCAACTCTGAGGATGTCTTGCCACACTTCGATAAGGGAAAGAAAAGATGGAAAGTGGCAACACAGTCTAGCACTACTATTGGGGGTGTGCAAATGAATACTTCACGGTCAGTGTCCTCTGAATCTCAGCCAGTAGCCATAGGGGACCCTGGAGCAACGCAAAAATTGACAAAAGTGGTGGATTTGGAGAATCCTCTAGCAAGCAAAAGACAACGCACTAATACAACTATCAAAGATAGTTCGCAAGAGGTTGCGGTTGGTCAAGAGTTAGAAATGAAAATGAACGCCCTAGTATTTTTCTCTCCCTCTCTTCTCAGCTCATGTTCTCTTATTTCTTCCTCAGTCCCCACAACACCCGTCACTCTAGGTGTGAGCCCATCTTTCTCTGTCCCCTCTGCAATGAATACATGAGGTTTCTCCTAGTTTTATCATATTGGATATATGGATTTCACTTCCTCTTTGGCCACCCCATTTGCCTCCTCATTCATACCAGTGGCTGCCACCCCCTTGGTGTCTGAAGCTATCGTCTCTGCTGCATCATTTGAGTCAATTCTGACTCAAACTTTGTAACCATCGGAGCCTGGTGTATCCCCTTTGCCATCACCATTCCCCATGAGCCCCTCCATGCCTTCATCACTAGGGATTTGGAATATTCCTCCCTTCTCTCCACTCACGATTGTCCTTCGAAAGAATAAAACATCTGAGGTCACCCATCTCTCTTTTCCTTTCGTTGTCCTTCCCGGTGCACTCTTCGCAGGCAAACGAATCAGGTCGCCGAATCAATTCTTGTCTCAAAGTGATACAACAAAGCAAGCTCGAGCTCTCCAACTCCAGAAGCAAAAAGCAAAGGATGCCAGGAGGCCAGCAAAACCTAGAGTCCATACAATTTATAATGAAGCTCAATAATCATTACATTTCACAACCCTACATCCAAATGTTACCAAATCACAGGGAGAAATGCAACTTGATGAGTATGATATCCATTCCATTAGACTGGACTTGCGTGTTGCCTGACCTCAAGATAAGGTTGAGTTGATGGAAGAGACACAAAGGGTGGTGACTACTGACTTTCTTAAGTATGGTCACAAATTGAAGAAGATAGAGGATGAGCTCAAGGCTGTCAAAGCAAGTCTAGAAGTTGTTTTGGCCAAGGAAAAAGCACAAGAATCTCTAAAGGTGTGCCTCATACAAAATATGTAGGCTGAGTAAGCTAGTTTGCAAAGGGAGCTTGAGAAGTTCCGATCCCATGAGTCAGATCGGGTAGTCGAGTTGTGACAAAGGAACCGAGAATTATCCGATAGGTTGGCCCAGTAAGAGGAGGAAGTTCAATGAAGTATCAAATAATTGTAGTAACTACGTGATCATTTGGAAAACATAGTACGAGAAGAAGAGGCAAACCAGGAAAGTGCACAGGCTCAATTTCAAGAAGATCTCCAAAAGTTTAGGCTCTCTCTAGAAGAAGAATCTATGACCTAAAACTAGGCTGAGGAAAAGTGATTGACTGCACAAAAGAACCTACAAGAGAAGATCTCTTCCACCACAAAATGAATTACTGGGCTAACACAAGAGATCGAGACAAAGGATGCAAAGATTAATCTCTTCAAGAAGATCGTTCAAACTCCTACCCCATAGTTGGACCTTCGCTTAGTAGCCCAACAACTATATGCTTCCTACTGGGAGAGATTCAAAGCATTATGTTCGACTCTCTAGCCCTCACTTAAATTCATGGCGGAGGTGACAAATTTATGCAAGGAAGTTCATAGCACAATCGAGTAGTTCCCATAATTCATAAGGGAAAAAGTTCCCAAAGCGGAGAAGCTGCTAGGCAGGCTATACACCACCCCAAGCAAGGATTTGGTTCAAGCAGGGATTGAGAATTGGAGGTCAACCGCTACAATCACAAGGGAGTTTATCTACTGCCATGAGGCCACCCTTCAATCTTGACAATGTTTAATCAAATTGGGGAAAACTATGGATGACATACGGGAAAGGTTCTCCCAACTGACTCAGATAGGATTACCCTCTCCATTTCTTTCTGATGAATCAGTAGCTACCGCAGATAAAATTGCAGCCAAAATTGAGGAGAAGAAGCAAGATTTATTAATTTTTCAGAGCTTCAAATAGCCTCCCACTACCGAGGACATTGAGGGTGTAATTCATCAGATCACACGGTTACTTTTCCATCTTGAGATCAGGTTTGGGGTATCTGCAAAGCTGCCTTCTAAGGAAATGATCAACCTGCACGAGATGCACTTGAGTCTATGCACCATATCAACGCCTTCCGAGGCCGACTGGCTACCCTTGTAGGTCACCCTTTCTAGGCTTTGACTCTGATGCTCAATGAATAAGGCCCTTGTCACAAAACCAAAAAAATTAAGGTTCATCGTTCCGCAAGCGGAACGCCCCTGATAGTCACCAAAAGTTGTTGATATTTTATATACCCCTATGCTCCCTTTAGGTTGATTTTGATTTTTTGATCGGCTTCCAACCACGCTCTATATTTTTTGATGGCCTCCATGCCAACCTTTCATCAGTCTCTACAAAATTCCACCATGTGTCATTGAATCGCTCACCGAAGGAAAACTTCCTTTCCCTTCTCTTTCAAGCCCCGACCTGCTCCCATGTGTCAATGAATCAAGTGTGTTGAGCTAGTTTCCATATAAATCTTTTTCAGGCCCCGACTACTAGCCATGTAACCTTTTCCTGTACAAGCTTTGGGTGAGCCCCTCAAGTGGTGACGATAACAAGAACACTGCCATATGTCTTCTCATCGCAAGCTCTCGTCAAAGAACGAGGAGGATATTTTTTGGGCTGCGAAATGCCACCACATATTACTTTGGTGCAACTACATAAAAGGGAAGGGTGATGCGAACACCAGGCTACCTTACTGCACCGCATTTTCTAACTGCTTTCTCCAAGAGGCGACACTTGTTTACATAGGGTAGGCTAGGACCACTGCCATCATTTGTAGGGAATGCATTTGGCTAGCAAATGACTAGGTTCATGCTCAAGAATATTTCTATTACAATGACTGTGATGAATCATTGATACAAGCATTATGATTCATGATGAGGAATCATTTTTGTTACAGGCTTTCAAGCAATGGATGCCCTTGGCTATATATACTGCTTCTTTCATAGAAAGAAAAAAGGAGTTAATAGGAAAATTTATATTGTTAAGTTCGAAATATCTATAAAAAAATTTGGGAGACACCAATCCTTTGTTTTGTTAGATAACTGTAAAGACTCACAGACTCTGCCCTTGTAATTTGGCCTTTTTGTTTCTTAACTATCGATAACATTAAACTGTGTTGTTTCTGAATAGATTGTTTGAAAATTCAATAATTTGAATAGAATGTTGATTTAGAACCATGTCTTTGACTCTTTCTATTTTAGTAAAGCTCTGTGAAAATTATTTTATGTCATGAAATGAATTATTCAGGTCTTTCTCTTTAATGGTTGTTGTTTCAAACATAACAAATTGCTTAACAGGCCCTTAGACCACATCTACAAGATAGGTCTATCGTGCCTTACATCTAAATCTTGACGCACCGCCCTAGTTAGATCTTTTATTTTATATCTGCTTCCTTTTCCCATTCTAAAAAACCCAGTTATAGAAGAAGACAACTTCTTTAAAATCTGGAGGTTACTCAGTTTGGCACAATAGGCCCCCCCCTAAAACTGAGTTTCCCATAGAGGACTGTTACCTTGTCAATTTTTGGCATCAACACATATCACATAATGCAAGAAGAATGAAACTACATGAGTGTGTGAGCATCGAGATTCCATCCTACCATTCATTTATCAAGTGGCTAGGATACCCCTACCTTAATAATGTTCTTGCCTTCGATAATTACTCACTCATATTCTTACACTTAGTCGCACATCGATAGTTTAGTCCTTAAAAACCATAGTCGAAGCATATACTAGAATTAAACTCGTAATCACAACATGATAAATATTTCCATTTTATTTCAATTCCAAGTTCAAGCTCAATTTCAATTTTAATTTCAAATTCAAATTCAACCATTTAAAATAACATCTAATTTAAAACACATTTATCCATATTCATAATATGTTCAACCAATATCCACAACTATTTCAATTTACTTATCAATTAAGTTTAGGCAAGAACACAAGATGTGACAAAGTAAATGAATTCATCATGGACCATACTGAGAATCAATCTCACCCAATCATGCTCATACAAAAATCTAGGAAGTCCTTCCAAATGTCTAGATTATTCTTTGATACTTCCTAAAATTGGGGTTGGTATGCAAGTTGGTTTGGTTTTAGGAGGGTTAGTTTGAGCTTTTCAAATTTGGCATGGTCAATTTCTATGATTGACTCATGGATGTATTTTTACACATCCTCTGTGTAAACTACGTCTATGGGGATATTTGAGAATGTCTTGTCCTTGATGACTTTCATTTCTTTGAAGAGATATTTATTGTAATTTGGTCCTGGTTTCTTGATAATATTCACCATGGTTGGGGTTGACATTGCTTACAATTTTTTGTGAGTAGCAATGCTCAAATTTCTTTCACTAGCTTGTAGATTTTGAATTTAGAGTGTAGTGAGTTTGTGAGGGGTTTAAATAGATTTGGGGTTGAAGAACATATTTATGTTATTTTCCTATTTTGTTTCATGGGTTTTTATAGCTGTTTGGATCTTTGGAATGCCAATGGTTTGATTTTGTTGTTTAGTAATTTATGCTACATATTTTACATAGTATACAATATTTATCTTTTCAGGCTTTATAATTCTTATCCATTTGGTCAGTGGTAGTGTTTAAGTCTAGCTCCATTCACATACCCTATGATGTGATTTCCATCTAGTCCTTTTAATCTTACTACTCCCGATTCCATAATTTAATGGATAGAGTATGGACCTAACCATCTTATCTTTAATTTTCCCTACTTTTTAAATTTATTTATCATATAGTAATACTAGATACCCTATTTGAAAAGTTTTAGTGTGGAGATTCCTATCATGTCAGGCCTTTTATCTTTGCTACTATACTTTCTAATTGTATAATTCTATGAATCTATTTTCATATAATTTTTCTAATTCTTCTATCCTTTAAGCTAGGGACTCATCATCATCCAAGCACAATGAGTACAATACGTAGAATTGGGATTATAAAGTTCATGAGAACTACTGCATCAGTTCCATATACCAATTGAAATGGTGTAAACTTAGTGCTCCTTTTGTAAGATGTGTGGTAGGCCCAGATAATTGCAACTATCTTAATATCCCAATCCAACCTATTTCCATCGCATATTTTAGTAAGTATCATTCCAATTATCTTATTTAGAGCCTCACTTGCTCCATTTACTTGTGGATGATATGTTGATTTCTTATTATGTGCTATCATGAAATTTTGTGGAACCTTCACAATTATTCTATTAAAAAAGTGTTTTCCTTGATCACTTACTATAACTAGTGGGAGATGTTATAGTTTGGTTGTCACTGATGTCAAATTATAAGTAAAGAGTGAGGTTGGTTGTATTTGATGTCAGAAATTGATTGTAGTTTGGTTGTGTATGTTGCAGTCTGGCTATTTGGTTGCTAGAGTCTCTGAGAGATGATTTGTATTTCTTTTATGGTAATGCTTTGCATGTTTGATTCAAGTTTCATGTTGTTTGAATTATATGAAAGGTGTTTTTCAAATGACGGTATGGTTTCTGTGAGGATGCTCATAAAGGTGCAATGTTTGGATCTGTATTCCTCCATATTTATAGATATAGTCATGCAATTCAAAAGTTAAGTATGTTGTGAAGTTTCTATATCCGAAGTTTCATATCATTAATCCCTCTATAGAGAAATTTTTTAGGTGATAGTGTGAAGGATTGTATTGTCAAGTGGCTAGTTTCAGTGTTTGTTGGCTTGCACCAACTTGTTTCTATATGAAGTGGTGAATTGGCTCAATCAACAACTAGAGAATTGGACATCCAATTCAAGTCTTTGCAAAAACTAGAGAAACCACAACCTCATCCTCATCAGATTCCATCATATTTTCCATGGTAAGTAAGTACTGGTGGTGGCCTGAATCTATTTCATCCTCACTACCCGAGGGACTATCCAAGATTTCAATGGGAGAATTGTGTCATCCCATGTAGGCTCCGTGATACTTTTTCTTCCATTTTTCTTCCCTCACAGATTCCACCGACTCCTCTTTGGACTTAGCTGACTCACCCAAAACAACCCTATTCCTCAAATGGTACGTGTTCTCAAAACCACTGTGCATAGATTTCTTTCCACGAGCACTCCTCTTGCCATTTTCCTTTGGAGCTATAGGAACTCTAGGTGTGCCTTGTTCACTCTCAGGGATATCATCATGAGACTCAAGCAAACTGAGTCTCCTAGACCTTCTAACTAGGGAGTTGTACACATTTGGTTTACTCATCTTTAGTAGGGAGACTTCATAAGTCTATCGACTTATGTGAAATTCAAGAAGGAATTCCAATGAAAACCCAAGGTAACAAACTTACAAAATGTCTAATGATGTAGACAACAACTTACTCGGGAAAGAATTATTTACTGCCCCTACAATTCCTTGACACAATCACTCACATCACCCACATCCTAAACTTAAACCTATTTCCTTAGCATCCAATTACAATTCTGCAGAAAATATGACTGCCAACTTCCATTTATGAAGAAATTTGAGCATGCTGACCATTAATGCTCAAGGGAAGCCAACACGAGCAAGAAATGATCAATAACCAAATTTTAAATCACAAACATTAATCACCTAGATATTTTGAAATTTGTTTATCATCATCAATCATTACAAAAAAGCAATCATTTACATGCCTTAGGATTGGTTTTGGGTAACCCTACAAGTGTTTTCTGCCATTACTACTTGCTTGCACAAAGAAAAATGGCTATCATGTCCATATCCTGATTTTAAATGACAACCATTGATCTCCATCCAAGATGGTGTGTCAGATGAATCAAATCAATTCAATTAAATTTGAATTCCCATCGCCATTATTTTCCAGTCCATCAAAACACAAAATCTACCAGTTGGATGCCAACTCGCCCACCCTGCGGGCTCCACCATCCTCTTCCAAGCAGAAGAAGAAACCATGTGTCATGATCTTGCTAACCCCACTGCTTTTAAAAAATAATTATTTTAATCCTGTAGGGTCGGTGGGGAATGACTAGGATCAAGTCTCAATAAGAGATCTCAACCATCAATTCCAAGCTCATAGCTCCTGACGTGTTAGTGGGAACCAAGCCCCACCTCTTTGATTGGACACGTGCCAACAACCCACTGAACCCGCTACACTTCAAAAATTAATATTTTATTCTCGCGGGGTGAGTGGGGAATGATTGAGATTAAATCTCAGCGCTCCATCTCAATCGTTGATTTGAAAGCTTAGAATGATGGGTATGATAGTGGAGACTAGGGCCCACACCTGCAAGAGTGCATGTGTCATCAACATGTTGACCTCACTGCTTCTTAGAAACTATTATTTTAATCCTGCGAGGCTGGCGAGCAACAGCTAGGATTTAATCTCCATATCCAATGGCTAGCAAACTTGCACATGCATAAATGTTAATTTTAAAGAAGGGGACCCAACTAGGTTGACGAGACCTATACCCTCAGGAAAAAAGACTTAGGACTTAAGTCTTTTTAACATGAAATATTTCAGCCCAACTTAGGAAGAATTAAAACCATGGAATAGTGAATGATAGACCTAGACCAAGGGGCCGGTAAAAATATGTTAGTGATGGCTCAAGTTGTAACTAAGGTAACTAGTAACCGGGTGTAACGAGTCAAAAAAGGATTAGAACAAGCAAGGGTTTAAGACCATAAAAATTTGAAATGAGGGTTTTTAGACCAAAACCCTAAACCCTACCCTTGGACACATAGGCAATAAAGCATGACCAAGTAAAGAACCAACTCAAATTTTACAAAATTTTAGAAACTCTACCATTTAGGACAAGGCTAAGTGTGTGTTAGAATCCACAATGTGTTTTCCTCTTCCTGGTGTTGCGTGTAGTTCATTTTAGGGCTTTCCCTATACATGTTTCATGTTGTTGCTTGGTCTTTGTTTGACCTATAATTGTAATATTCTTATTTTTCTTAGCCGACATGTAATATAATCAATTTAATATCATGTATATATTGTAAACTTAGTTGATCTAGGTGGTGTGAGTGTAAGAAGTCAAAAAAGGATGTGTAATGCAGTTTGATGTATATATAAGTGACTAAAAGAGAAAGAGTAGGAGTTGTAAATGTTGTCCAAATTCAATTTGATCATATCTTTGAGATTGAAAGGAAGCAAAGAGTGTGCCTAGCTGATTGCTAGAGGCAGTGAGACAAAGGCAAAACTTCTTGAATGCTGAAAGTAGTGAGTCGGTAAGCTGAAGAGAAGACATTTGAAGAAGTTGTACAAGTTATCAAAGTAGAATTGAAATCATTAAAAGAGAAGTGAAAAAAAAAATGTAATCATCAAAAGGATTTAGCTTCATTTCTAGATTCAAACAGTAGAAGGACTACCATGCTGTAATATTTTTTGAGTTTATTCTCAATCCAGGGAGTAGTTTCTTCCTTGGGTTGAAGACCTAAAACAAATTCTATAGGGATTTGTACCTTTCTTGGGAGTGGCCCTAAAACCTTTATACAAGGAGTAGTAGCTTCCTTGGGTTGTGGTCCTAAAACACAGTTGTAATTGTGATTCATTTGTGAGGCTAGATTAGGACAAAAAATCCTAGTAGTTTTTATCACCATGGTTTTCTCCTTTGGGGTTTTCCATGTACATCTGGCAATGTGTGGTTTTTTGAATTATGTTCACCTTTCATGTTTCCATTTTTTTGTGAAGTTTAAGTTTTATATTGCTCTAGAGGGTTTTATATTTGATTGAATATTGATTCACCCCCTCTTAGTATTCTACTGCGTGTTTAGCAATTGGTATCATATCCTAGTTCCTTAGAGGAAGTTTAACAACTTGAGGAAGATCCAAGATGGAATCAATTGTATGGTGCCCTTATTGCATTTGAAATGAGAGAGTTTAGCAAAGAAGGTCCAAAAAAGGAAGAAACATTCAAATCAAGTAAAAATAAATTTATCAAGAATCTGATCCAGATAGTGATATTGATGAGGAAGAAGCAAATTTTGTAAGGAATTTTAAGAGAGGTACCAAAAAGTACAAAGGTAAGATAGCTTTCAAATGTTTCAAGTGTGGAGAGGTTGGTATTTTTCTTCTAAATTTTCGTTGAAATATTTTGAAAAGAGAAACAAAGAGCCTAGAAGAAATAAGGTCAAGAAGAGTCACTAATTAATGGAAGATTCCTTCTCTACAAAGGATGATGAATCTAGTGGTTTGGATAATGAAGATGAAGTCCTATTTCTGGCTACTAACAAGACTAAAGATACAACTAAATATCCAAGTGTTGTGTGTACTACATTTTATACAAAATATGAGACTAATTAATGGTTGATTGATAGTGTTTGTTCAAACCACATGATAGGAGATAAGAGAAAGTTTATCAAACTTGTGAATTGGAATGGTGGCATTGTCAAGCTTGAAGATGATACTTTAGTGCAGATCTGTGGAAAAGGTTCAATAAGTATTGATGGAAAGAGTAGAATAAAATATGTTCTTTATGTTAAAAGTCTCTGACATAATCTTCTTAGTGTGAGCTAGATGTGTAGAAATGGATACAATATTATATTCAATAAAATTGGATGTGAAATTAGAAAAGAAAATTTTGGTCAATTTGTTGTTGAAGGGTCTAGGACAAGTAGTGACATATATAGTCTAAGGGATGTCAATGGAAGAAATTGTCTTCTAGGACAAGCAAGTGAATGTTGGTTGTGACATAGAAGAATATGACACATTAACTTTGGCAATATTGTGAAGATCATCTCATTACATGCAATAAGAGATATACCTAAGATAATCAAGCCTGCAAGTATAGTGTGCAAGGAATGTCAGTTTGGTCAATAGATAAGGATAAGTTTCAAGTATAAAGAATATTATTCTTGTAGACATTTGGAGTTGATACATACTGATTTGTGCAGACCTACCAAAACAAAAATTCTAAAAGGAGAAAGGTATTTCATGCTTTTTATTGATGATTTCTCTAGGATGACATGGGTTACATTCTTGAATAATAAATATGATGCTTTTAGTAGATTCAAAATTTTTAATCCAATGGTTTTTTTTTCAATTCAATGGTTGAGAATGAAATGAATGTAAAGATCAAATTTTTGAGGTCTGATAGATTGGGCGAGTTCACTTCAAATGAGTTCAATGAATTTTGTGAAAAAAATGGAATAAAGATGCATTTGTTTGCTACTAGAACTCCTCAATAGAATGGGGTAGTTGAAAGGAAGAATAGGATTGTTCAAGAAATGACAAGGACCATGTAGATGGAAGAAAATATTCCCAATGTCTTTTGGAGAGAAGGAGTTCATACTATAGTCTATGTTCAGAATAAAGGATTGTTGGTATTGAACAACACTAAGACACCATATGAGTTGTGGTATGGAAGACCTGCAACTGTTAGGTAATATAGATTCTTTGGAAGTAAATGCTACAAATAAATAGATGAGGGTGTCTTGGGAAAGTTTTATTCAAGGGTTGATGAAGGTATCTTTTTGGTATACTCATCTTAGAGAAAATCATACAAATGCTACAAAAAAAGGCTGTGTAGGATAGTTGAAAGTACTAATGTGAAGGTTGACGAAGATCTACATCAAAATATAAATGAAATTGAGGACTATGGATTTGATGCACCTCCATTCTTAGATGATGAAGAAGAAGAAGTTGAAGAGGAAGAAACACCAAAAAATCTTAGCAAGAATCCTACAAAGTATGTTCAAAGAAATCATTCAGAAGATCAGATCATTCATGACAAGAATTAAGGAGTGCTAAATAGAAGAAGGCTTGCAAAGGCAAGTGAACAAGTTAAATAAAATTTTGTGATCAAATGTAGAACCTAGATTCTTTTGTTGATGCCAACAAGGATGAAGGATGGATGTATGCAATGGAAGAAGAGTTGAGTTAGATTGATAAGAATCAGACTTGGGAATTGGTTCCAAGGCCCGCAGACAAGAATGTGATAGGAACTAAGTGGGTATTTAGGAATAAGTTGAATGAGGAAGGAGAAGTTATAAGAAACAAGACAAGACTAGTTTTAAAGGCTATTCATAGGTAGAAGGCATTGATTTTGAGGAGAATGTTGCTCCAATAACAAGAATGAAAGCTATCAAAATGTTTCTTGCTTTTTCTGCCAACAAGGAATTCAAGGTTTATTAGATGGATGTCAAGTTATTCTTCCTAAATTTAGATTTTGAAGAAGTGTATGTAGAGAAAGCTAATGGATTCTAGTTGTTAGAAGAACCAAACAGGGTGTGTAAACTCAAAAAGATATTGTATAGTCTCAAAATAACTCCTAGAGCTTGGTATGCAAGGTTGGTTAAGGACTTGATTCAACAAAGATTCAAGAAAGGTAATGCATATAGTAATCTTTAATTCAAAATTGAGGATTAAAGAATTTCGATAGTTGTTGTGTATGTTGATGACATAATATTTGGTGGAAATGATGAGATGTGTAAGAAATTTTCTAAAGAGATTTAAAAGGAATTTTGAAATGTCTATGATTGGTGAGTTATCTTTCTTTCTTGGTCTTCAAATTGCTTAGCTGAATGATGGTATCTTTATTTCTCAAGAAAATTATGTCAAGGAGATGTAGGAGAAGTTTGGGATGGAAGATTGTGTACCAGTTAGTACTCCCATGGTTACTGGTTGTTGTTTGAGTAAAGATGATGAGTCTCCCTTGGCTGATCATAAGTTATATAGATCTATGATTGGAAGCCTACTATATTTAAATGCTTCGAGACGTCATATCATGCATGCAGTATGTTTGGTTGAAATATTTCAATCTAATCCTAAAGAAACTCATGTCAAGGAAATCAAAAGAATCTTTAGATATTTGAAGAGTACTCCAGATTATGGATTATGGTATCCAAAAGGTAATGAATTTGATCTAAGTGCTTACACATATCCTAATTGGGTTGGATGTGTGGATGATAAGACTATTCTTGGTTGTGATTTCCTTTTAGGAAACAAATTGGTTTCATGGAATAGTAAGAAACAAGATTCAATATCCTTGTCAACTGCAGAGGCATCTTATTATACACAAGTATTATAGATGAAGCAAAAGTTGAAGGATATTAAGATTCAATATGATGAGCCTATTCATATTTTGTGTGATAATAAAGTGCTATCAATATTTCTATGAATCTAGTGATGCATTCTAGAACCAAGAATATATCAATTAGGTATCAATTTTTTTCGAGAGAAGTTTGTAGATAAATAAGTGAAGTTGGAATATATTTTAACAAAGGATCAAATTGTAGATATTTTCATAGTCTCTTGAAAATGATAATTTTGAGTATCTTCGGTAGGATTTAGGGGTAATTTCCCCTACTTCTTCTTGCTAGATGCATAGTTGGTGCATTTGTTCAGGGGGACTAATTCATGTCATATCCTTATTTTTGGACTAATGGTGGCTACCTCTTAGGGGGAGATGGTAGTGGTGGTTGCTAACAAGGGGAGACTATAATTTGTTTCAAGGAGAGCATGCACCTCAAAGGGGAGATGGTTGAAGAGTAGAAAGTGTGCTTGAAAAGGGAGAGGAAAAATTGCCCTTTTCCCTTGATGTCAAAGGGGGAGAAGATTGCATGTTAGATTAGTTTTTCTATCAATTCCAAAGGGGGAGATTGTTGCAGTTTGGTTATCATTGATGTCAAAATTATAAGTAAAGAGTGAGGTTGGATATCTTTTATGTCAAAAGTTGGTTGTATTTTGGTTGCCTGTGTTGCAGTCTATCTATTTGGTTGCTAGAGTCTTTGAGAGATGCTCCACATTTCTTCATTGGTGATGTTGTGGTCTCATATTTTGGAAGTTAGCTTCATATGTTGTTAGGGAGTGTGTGATCAAAGATTTATGTTGTTTAGATTACATGAAAGGTGTTTTGCAAATGGGAGTTTGAAGAGAATATGGTTTCTATGAGAATGCTCATAGAGATGTGATGTTTGGCTCTACATTCCTTCGCATTTACAAATATGATCATGAATTTTAGAAGTTGAGTTTAGTATGTTGTGAAGGTGCTATATCCAAAGGTTCATATCATTTGTCCCTCTATAGAGAAAGTTGTAAGTGACAGTGTGTAGGACTATAATGTTCGATGGGTAGTTTCAATGTTTATTGGCTTGTGCTAACTTGTTGTTGTATGAAGTGGTGAATTGGCTAGTGGGTGATCCCACAATACCGGTTTACAATTTTTGGCCAAACTGGACACTAAACTGATTTTTTCTAACTAAATCTTCACTTTCGAGCACCTATAGCGGCTAAACCGTGAGGAATTTGAAGATGATGCAAATAGTGATTTGTGACATTTTGTCTGTAGAATCTAAATATATTTTTTTCAAAATTTTTGGAATCAAATTGCAATTCTTTTTCCATCTTCTTTGAAAACTAGTTTTTTTCAGTAAACACCATTTTTAAGGAGTGATGTTCACCGTATACAACATAACTTTTTTTTCCATGAAGGATTATATTATAATTTTTTCAAATTTAGATTTGTAACTACGATATCTAGTGCTTTTATTTGATTTCATAGTGTTTTATTGAATATTTTTTCCTTAATAAAGTTTTGAAGTCAAACCAATTACAATTCAGACATGGACAAACTATATACAACATAAAAAAAATTGTATGTATCGAAATTCATTTTTTTTATTGGATCAAGGATTTCAATATCTAGTGCATTGATATTTTTCAATTTTTTTTTTTTGATAATCTGCTATTTTTTCACATGTGCATTACAAAGAGCTTGATTTTCGGTGAAAAACCTACATTCACAAGAAATAAATAATAAATATAATGATTAAATTAAATTTATTTAAAATTACACTTTTTGGGAAACTTATAATAAGGAATACAATTAAATTTTAAATGAATTCATTTGATCCCCCAAAAGGTAAATCAAAAGTGGTTTTTTATCAATATTTTGATAGGTGTAAAGGAGACTTCGTTATAGGTATGGTTTAAAACTAGTGGGGTTCTATCTAAGGGGGCTTGATCTAAGGTGGTTTGATCAAACCCTCTTCAATTGGAATCCTTAAAATGGAACTTTTTAAGGCGTAAATCATTATATTTCTAAAAATATGTGATTTCATTAAAAATCAAAATCTCCCAGAAATTTTAAACCAACATTGTAGGATCACCCTAGTGGAGAGTACTCTTGAAGATCTTGTTGTGTTTCATAATGCTCTACATAGTATTTTTTGGTTTCCCCAAAACAAGATATGGTTTGGAATGAAGACATTCAAAGAAGTTGCATAGGTTGTCAAAGTAGAATTGCTATCATTAAAAGAGAAGTGAAAAACAAAATACAATAATGAGAAGGATTGAGCTTCATTGTCAAATTTAGATAATATAACTTGTTGTCATGTTGTAATATTTTCTAAGTTTGTTCTAGGTTTAGGGAGTAGTTTCTTCCTTCGATTGAAGCCCTAAACTAAAATAAAGTCTACAAGGAGTTGTAGCTTCCTTAGGAATGACCCTTAAACCTTTCTATAAGGAGTAGTAGCTTCCTTGGGTTGTAGCCCTAAAACAAAGTTGTAATTGTAATTCATTTGTGAGGTTGGATTAGGACAATGGTTCCTAGAAATTTTTCTCAATGTGGTATTTCCCCTTTGGGGTTTTCCATGTACATCTGGTGTTGTGTGTTGTTTTGAATTGTGTTCATATTTCATGTTTCCATTTGTGCTATGAAGTTTAAGTTTTAGATTGCTCCAGAGAGTTTGAGAATTAATTGAATACTGATTCACCCTCCCCTCTCAATATTTCGATGTGTGTTCAATAGGAAACCGTACCTATTGATTATATTTCCAGATAATAATCTTGTGGAAATTTTTGCTGTATAGTCCCTAGTAAGTTTTTTTTTTCTATTTTTTTAAATATTCTACTTTTGTTATTATGAATATTTTTTTGAGTGTTTGGTTGGTGGGACAATTGGTCTTATAAAGTCTATCACCTATTTTCAAATGGGATTTGTGTTAAGACTAGTTTCAAGGGAATCTCATCTCTAATGGTGGGTTTCCCCACCCTTTGACATATATCATAGTTCTTTACACATTCTTTTGCATCTCTATGTAGGGTTGGACACCAAAGTATAACTAGTTTGACCCTTTTTATTGTTGTTTCACCACAATTATGTCCCCTTGATATTCCTTCATGTGCTTCTTTTAGGATAGATACTCTTTCATGCTAAAAAATAAATCTTCTTATAATTTCATCTCACCCTATGTGATGCAATTATCGTTCTATTAATGTGTATGGTATGTTGGTGTTAATGGAGTTATTTCCTAACTAATTATTAGTGAGGACCTATTCAAATTATTATAAGTTTACTTAGGAGTTAAGTTTCTTAGTTGTCATTTCTAGAAGTTAGTTTTAATGGGGCCATGTCTCATTATTTACTTTTAGTTATCTAGGAATTTAATAACTCTCTCATGCATTTAATATTTGTATTGAGAACTTAATGCATGTGTCCTAGTTTGTTATGACTTAGTTGTCTCATGTGATATGATTAAGACACTTGTCATGATCTTGTCTAATCCTATCTCACTCCTTGCCTATTTAAGAAAGGATTTATATGTACATTGCATAAATCCAAGCAACTTAGCTGGGATATTTTCCATTTGTGTAAGTCCAATATATTATTGCAATCTTGAGTAATGCATATTGGCCATATCTTGCATCAATTGTTGCAATTTCATGTTCTTGCTTTACCCTCTTGTGGAAGGTTGTTGTTGGCTTTTGGAGATGATCCTAGAGGCTTGAGTCCTTGAGTGACTCAAAAATGTTCTATGAGATATATCTCAACTTCTAACATGGTATCCAAGTTTCAGAGTTGAAAAACCCCTTCTCAAATCGATTTGAGCTTGAGATTTTGTAGGGTGCATATTGGATTAAAAAATGGCATATATATTTTGCCTCGTATAATTTTGAGAAAAATGAGTTCAAAACCCAAAAATACCATATGAATATCTGCTATATTTTATAGATAGTGAACATATTTTGCAGAAACAATTGTAAAATAACTCATAACAACTATTTTTCCTATAGGTGAAGTTTACTTTTTTTACCAAATCGCATGTTCTAGTTTTTGGATTCAAAAACACTTTTTAGGTTTTGTTAGTAGCATCAAAATATTACCTGGGTATCAATTAGCTTTTCTATACATCCAATTTTTTTTTTAGAAATCAAATCAAAAGGGTCATGCTTGCTGACTATCAATTGGAAAAAATTACCTTTTTTTTTTTTTGCCATGGTGTCTATTTTTGGCAAACAAGATATTGATGGAAAGCTAGTTTTGAGCACTTCATAGTGGTGTAGGCCATTTTTCTAGATTTTATCCTCTACATAGATTTAAGGTTATTTTTATTCATCGAGGCAGATGTGAACATTCATCAGTGCATGGACTATTTCCTTTTTTGTGTGCATTAGGTTTTTATTTTCTTTGAACCTCATTTCAATTCTAGATCATTTTTCAATCAAATGTTGCTTCATAGATTAAAGGGTTGCACGATATAGCGGGTATTTCAGTGTTCCTTGGAATCGAGTCCGTTATTGCATTAACATGATTCCAACTTGAGTCCTTGAGTGACTCTAATATGGTTTCTAGCACACAAAATTATCTTTCCTTTGCTTACCGAATTAAGGATTCCAGTGTTACTTCATAGCGTGCTTCCAGTGCTTCTTTGCAGTAGGTTATCTCATTATGGGGGGCTATATGGTCTCTCTTATCATCCTTTGTGTGAATGGATATTGATTGGATTTATGGATCATTTCATTGAGAGGGTGATAAATGGTCTCTTCTTATTTGTCTCTCTTATGGGGGATCCTTTTCCTTGGATGGTGTTTTTTCCCTCTCACGCATCATTGAGAGTATTTTGTATTTCATCTCTCTTTTGGGGAGGAGATTTTACCCACCAGGTTTTCTCCTTTTGTTCATTTGTGAGAGATTGCATTTGCATTTTTACATGGGTACCTAAAATGCTTTATAGTTGAGACCCATCTTTGTGTCATTTGCATAATAATTACTCGCTAAGTTGTAGTTATGGGGGGTATTGGTGTGAATGGGGTTATTTCCTAACTAGTTATTAGTGAGAACCTATTTAGATTAGTATAAGTTTACTTAGGACTTAATTTTCTTAGTTGTCATTTGTAGAAGTTAGTTATAATGGGGCCATGTCTCATTATTTACTTTTAGTTATCTAGGCATTTAATAATTTTGTCATGCATTTAATATTTGCATTGAGAATTTAATGTGTGTGTCCTAGGTTCTTATGACTTAGTTGTCTCATGTGATAGGATTAAGACACTTTTTATGATCTTGTCTAGTCCTATCTCACTCCTTACCTATATAAGCACGGCTTCATATGTACATTGCATCAATCCAAGAAACTTAGTTGAGATATTTTTTAGTTGTGTAGATCCAATATATTATTGCGATATTACATATTGCATATTGGCCATATCTTGCATCCATTGTTGCAATTTCATGTTCTTGATTTACCGTCTTGTGGAAGGTTATTGCTGGATTTTGTAGATGATCATTGAGGTTTGAGTTGTTGAGTGACTCAAACATGTTCTATGAGCTATAACTCATCTTCTAACATGGTAAAGACTTTCGTTACAAAAGATATTCTTTATTTTGTAGTGAGAGATATGTGGGAAATTATCTTTTAGATAAGAGTATAGCAATATCATGTAGTTTATTCAATACTACATTTAGTCTAAATAGATGTGCATAAGGTAGGTCTTTTGGCTGATATTTTGGTTCCTCTCTTGTCTCTATCCTTGATAAGTAATTAGGTTCTTGATTGTGGTTTCTAGGTGTTGTGTTTCTTACACAACATGTCTCGCTTGGATGGGGGACCCCCCTTTCTTTTTGTTTTTCCTTTTGTCAGGTCAATTTGCATTTGCTTCACTTTTGAGCCCTTGGTTTTGGACCTAATTGACTAAGGTGCCTTAAAAAATGCTAAATCGCATGATGCCTAACCAATTGGAAAAAATTCATGGAGTTTGGAGGAGTTACTGGAGAATCTTTGTGGGTTTCTGTATGCGAAAGCCATGCCTTCTTTTGCCATGTGTGAGAGATTCACTACGAGCCACTATTTGTAGGATGTTGTCCTTACAACACTATTCCCAGTGACATCCACCTTTCATTTTTTTACATAGAATTCCCACACCCGGTGCTTGCACCTCATTTTTCTACAATCATAGGTCATACACCTTTCAATTTTTTTGCATAAAATGTCCACATTAATGGTGCCAAAATTTATAAATAGGGAGGGTCGATTTGTCATTTTCACCCTTGTGCATTTGAAATTTGGAGAGCCAAGTGAAAGATTGCATGTGCGAGTGGATTTGAAGGCTGAAACATTATTTCCATCCTCCATTCGCACATGTATGAGCCTAAATTCCCCTTTCGCCTCTATGCTATCTAAGTTCATCACCAACTTCTTTCTAGGGTTTGTGGTCAAATTTCACAATATGGGTTTTTCTTAAACACCACTAAATTGGATTCCACGCTACTATATTTACATTCACCATTGCATTTAAAATTTGGAGCCCTAGTTTGTAAATGGTTAGAAAACCCCAAAACTCAAAAGTCTTTAGGTGTGAAATTGCTATGAGTTTCATTGGGAGGTGGTCAGTTTTGAAACACCATTCTCAACAACATGAATGCTAACAATTTCTGCTATCCCCTTTCCCATGTGAAAGTCATGAGGTTATCAAACTGTTGGAGTTTTAAAATAATAAACTCTTAAAATTAAAAACCCTCGCATATTCCTCCATGCAAACTTTTGCTAGCAGGAGGACATGAAGCCCAATCTGTCTTTCAATGGAAAAACCCTGAAGAATTCCTGGATAACACCTCTTGCCTTTACCTTTATCACAAACATATACGTCAAAATGAAAGAAATGGCTAAGTATTTAAACCTGTGTGAAATTTCCCTTGTGGGACGCCATTGGTGGGGAACCGTAGGACCCAGGCCATTCCACAATGGTAAAAATTTGAAGACCTTCTAACTAACGGTTTTCACCTCTAGCATTTTTACAAGCATAAAACCACAATCTCAAAATAGCTAAGTCCTAAATTCATTTCAGGTTCTTCCTTGTGGGATGCCCCATGCGAAAAGCCATCCAACCAAGGAATTTATCAACAATGAAACATAGATGGAATTTCACCTAGCGGCTACTGCCCTCACTATTTCTACGTGTATGTTAAGCCAAGCCCTGATGATGTAAGCATCAATTCCATCATCACTACCATGTTGATCCTTTTGAATGGGAAATGAAGACTCTAAGTTAGAAATGGGATGCAGGTTTCTCCATGCGAAAATCCATTCATGGGATGCCATCCATTATAAGACGTTCTTAGTAGCATTAATCTTGATGACACCTACGTCAACAAATTTTGCCTCATCATTTCCCACATCACCCCAATAAGTTACCAAAATTGTGAAATCAACCCTAATTTTATTTCCCACGTGCCAAATGAATCCTTCAACAAAATTAAATGCAAGATATTGAAGTCCATGTTCCATGCAAATTTTACGATGTGAAAAGATGCTTGTGGGTTTTTGTGAGCCCAAAGTTGTCTCTCAACTGCCTAACACTTGAAAAAATCCATGTTAGTGGCTTCCACATGATAAGTTTTTGTAATTAGCAAAGTGACTAAATCTTCAAGAAAGGTGATCTAACATGACTCATCCTATTTTTTACGTGCCAAAATTACTTAGTTCAAAAATTACCAAGCATAAGACCATTGCAGATATTGAGGTGGGAGAAGATATTGATGAAAAAACATCGTCCCAAAGCCATTGTTAGTAGCAAAAATTGGATGACTTTCCTAGTGGTGCCTTTAGCATTGAAATTTTCTATAAGAGCCTAGGAGACAAATTTTACCATGTAAATTGATCCCAAACACTTTAACCTGCATTTTGTACATGACCTAATGGATCCACATCAAAGTATCTCAATATTTTTTCAATGCAAAAATATCCTTGCAGAATGCCATTTGTAGGTTATAGTGCACTCTCGACTATTTTTTAAGGGAATTAACATCGACGACATCTGTAGGACAGAAGCCCACACTGTTTGATCCACAAAGTTGTAAATCTTGCAAGTGATCATAAAATGATAGGATTTAATGAATGTGATGATTCCTTTGAGGTAAATGGATGCATTTAATGATATTTTAGCATGATTTAACTGAAATTGCAGTCTTTTTAAATTTATTGAGGCATTTACTATGCACCTTTTGTGTAGGATTTATGGAACAAACTAAGAAGACTGACAAGGCCAAGAAGAGAACAAAGACCGCTAAAGGGGAAAAGGAAAAGGCTAAAATGAAATATGAATTCCACAGAGTCGAGTGTGCCTCGAAGATCCACTCATAATGGGATAAGGTGACATATATAGACTTGGGTCATATCAACATAGATGAATTTAGACAATGGGTCTTGGTCAACTCAAAAAATTGAGGAAGCATGTAAACTAAAGTAAAGTGGGATCACAAGGGTAGCAAGATTTCCTCTTGCTTTGGTTAGCTTGGAGTTGATTTTTTAATGTAGGGAATGTTACCACCAAGAAACATGGAGAATAATCACTGTAGATGGGAGGGTACTAGCTAAATTGACTCCCATATCAATCGGGAGAACTTTTGGGATCCCCTCATTCGATAAGATGGAGGAAGATACAAAGGCGTATGCTCATAAGGTATGGAAAGAAAACCCCACAGGTTGTAAGAGAACCATAAATCAGACATGGCTGATCGAGAAGAGGGGAAATGCAAATAAAGTGCCTCAAAATATTTATCGGAGTGACTTTGTGGAGGAATTCAATGACCTCGTGATGCTCTTAAGTAGAGTGATGGGACTCCCAACCTCCTGAATCTTTGAAGAATAAACATGGTATTTTGTAGAGCAGATCCTTAGAGGTGAAAAAAATTCCACAGGGCTAAGATGATAAGTGACAATTTTCATAACCAGTTTGTTGTAGGAAAGAAGACTAAGGAGTTCTATATGATTTCTTACATTGTATATCTCTCGGCGATTAATTTTCCATATAAGGGGATAAATTGCGTTGGTGAACTAGGAAAACTCCTGTTTATGATTGCTACCCACAATTACAATACATAAATTACAAGAAGGACTATAGGTGGGTAAATGATGCATTCATCATGCACATCATGTAGGCACTATCAAATTATTATAGCAAAAGGTTGTCTAGTTGTGCAAAGGAATTGATTAAGAATTTTGGATATTGGTTTATCTAGTTTCCAAAATTTAGTTACATAAGGATTGAAGGATTTTCGGGGTTCCCGTATCATCTGCCAAGGTACCCCAGTGAAAAAATGATCTTGTTCAAGCTTACCACATAGTTGAAAACCACCCATACATTACTACAAGAGAATCACCATACTGGGGTTCCGTACCCTATAGTTTTTGGCCAAGGAGCATATTCATGCCCTGTTGCCCCTTGCGCTGAATACTCATAAAAGGAAATTGCAGAGTATAATCTTGAATTACATACAAAGAGAGGAGGCCTAAACCCTCTAGGAAAATTTAAGAAATAGGTTGGAAAGAAACACGCCCATAAGCCCCATATTGAAGAATTTTGGTTGAACTGTGATGACGTCCATGAGGTCCGGAGAAGGCACTTCATGAGAATGCCAACAATTTTTTTGAAATATATTGATTTATTTTTGTTTCTCGACCAAGTGGTCAAGGATGATAACACCTTGGATGAGGGATACAATGTTGTTGCCAAAGTGCCATTTCCAATGGTTGATTGGACTGAGCCAAAGATCATAGATCTAGATATAGTCACATGCCTAATAGAGAAATGAACCAAGAAATGGTTGGATAATTAGGTAGCTCAATTACAATAATAGGGCATTGAATTGACATATGGAGAATTGGAGGATGCTATTGAAATTGAGACCGATAGTGGTGTTGGTGCAGGTTCTTTAGGGGAGGCCCCAAAGTATCCACTCGTCACTCGATCCAAGAAGAGAAAGGAGGTATCAGAGCGACAACCCAAGCAAAAAGTGTACACCAGAAACGTAGTTGAAGGATGAAGATTTCCCAAGAAGGCCAAGAGAATGGGAAATTTTGTTCCTTATATGCCTACCATTCAGGAGGAATCCTCACCACTAGAAGAGGAAGAAGGACTACAATCACCTCCACATAACACTTCCCCACTTGCAACTACCATCGCTGCACCATATCGTTCCACTCCATTGATATTTCCCGTATCATCCCCACACATTGTGGAAATATCCATCCACCTCACCTCCACTTCTCCAACTACTCTCATGGTTGTGGTTGACTCCTCCTCCTCAACCATGTCTCTGCTATCATCTTCCTTGGTCTCACCTCCATCGACAAATTTATCTACCCTACCACCTTCCATGCCTACTATTCCTATGGCACCTATCTCATTATCCGATACCTTTGCCACTTATTTGTAGCACATACCTCAAACAATTTTAAATCCTCAAGCTAAATTCTTCATGGCTCAGCTCGCTACTTTGATACCTATCCCTCCACCTCCTACTGAGCCACCAAAAATGGATGCAACAATGTAAATATATGTAGATATGGAGAGAAGAAGTGAGGATCGGCTCAAAGAAGCAAGTGATATCACTAAGAATTATGAAGACTTAGACCTCGATGATTACCATGAGCATTTTGATTATGGTTTGAGAATTATTGATCTAGATGAGGTCACTTCAGATGAACAGGGGTAGAAAATGTACAAAGATGGAGATATGAGCGGGTTTTACAAGTATTATCATGTGGAAAATTCTGACAAGGAGCTCAATGATGAGAAAGATAAAGAGCATGATAAGAAAGAGGCAAGTCTAAGAGAGCACTGCTCAAAGGAAGAAAGAAATGACCATGCGAGAAGAAAATCTAGGGAAAGATAATGAAATCCCAGAAGCCGGCCAAGATGAGGGTTCCTAGGGTGAATAAATGTATGAAGAAGAAAAATAAGATAAAGAAAAGGAGAGTGATGGAAAGAGGGGGAGTGAGCTCACTCAAAAGGTTGATAGTGAGAATGATGTCAATAAAGAGCCAACACAAGAAGAAAATGTTGAGTGAAGAACCGAAGAGTCTGCCCAAAGAGAGGAGACCGAGCCTAACAAAGGGAAGGCCATAATGGAAGAGGGGTAGGATAAAGAAGAAGAGAACGTTGAAGACACTCCTAGGCATGGGGAGGAAGAGCTTCGAGAGGATCAAGAGGATAAAAACTATGAATTGAATACTACATTCCTTGATCAACAAAAAAATATCCTCTCATAGTTGGAGAAACAACTAAAGAGAAAGGCTCTAGTGCTTTAAGATCTCAAGGCTCGCCTTGAGGCCATACTAGCTTGAGTGCAAGTTAGAACATGGGAGAAGAAGAAGCCCAAAATTAGATCCCATATCAAAATAGATGCATTGGGATCCCACATACTCAAAGTGGTGACTCTGACAATGGATAAGGATGTAAGGACCATCCAGGCCAAAGACCACTAGATAAAAACTATTAATCTAGGCCCCACTTCTAGAGCCTAGAAGATAGATGAATTCTAGGGGTCTGTCACTACCATCCTGTAGCAACTGGATAAAGAGTAGGATACAAAGGAGGAATTGAAAGCACATGTGGTAGAGTTAACTACCTTTATTCAACAATGGTCTAATTTTAGAGAAGAAACTCTAGTGGAATCCCCAATGCCCACCCTATTATCCAAAGAAGAATTCAAAAAAATGGAGAAAATGAGAACTAGGACCAAGTCCACCTTGGATTGGCTCATGGAAGTGACCGACCTGTGCGGTAAGGCTATTCACTATGGGGTGAAAATGAATAATCACTTCTTACATTTAAAAAATGAAATCGAAAAGGTGGTAGAGACATGTAAAGATTTTCCTAATCTTTACAATATGACATGCCCTAAACTAAAATGCATTTTGAAGCTATCCACAATGAATTGGGAGCAGGAATTTGATTTTCCAAAAGAGGATCATTGGCTGCTTGAGGCCTAATTATTTAATTTTGAATTTTGAAAAGGGGTGTATGAGAATTCAATGGCTGAGATGGATGCTATTTTAACTTGGATCCTTGAAGGTCTAGTTGAATGCGATGAGACCCTAGAATTATTAGCAAGAGCTAAAATGTTGTTTCAAGAATTGGACTATGATTTAGTAACACATGAATTCTAGAAGAAAATGGAGAAGGGAACCAAGGATACTTTATCTAGGAGCTTCATGGAATTTTCTGCATGAACCTTCACTTGCTCAGAGATAATTATTTAGAAAGGTAATCAATATGTAGGCCTGTATGAAGAGCTAACGAAAGAATTCATAATGATCAATTACAATAACAAGAAGTCTAACTTACCGAAATAGGCTAAGCTCTTGGCTGTCATAAGAAAATTGTCCACTATGCTTTAGTGCAAATAGAGGTTGGAAATGCTACAATAGAGGACAAATACTTAAATTAGCTAGAATACAAAATAAGCTACAAGACAAAATTGGCTAGAGGACAAAATAGTATCCAATTTTATATTGCAAAATATTGTACTTGTATTGGGTGATGTGAAAACCCTAAGTTGTAATGAATCTAGGCCATTCATTGTAAATTAATCTTTTCCATTCACTTGGGTTTTGGGAAGCTATTTAAATAGGGCCATCCTCTCATTTTCAAAGAGAGAGACGAGTTGTTGTAAAAGACATTATGCAACAATATATATATATAAGAAAGCATTGAAATATTGGTGATTTATTTGTATTTATCTTTATGTGTGCATGATTCAGCCTCCACATTTCATTCTAGTTCAGTTTATTTACTGTTTGAGTTCTATTTCAGCTTGTTAGTTACTGAACTGCTTTAATGGTGAATGTGTGTTATAGCATTTAATGCACTTTCATCTCATGATTTTGGTGTTCTATTGATGATAAAACATTATGTAAATCTAATCCAAGCTAATTTATTTACTACACTTAACTTCAGATGTGTGTGTGTGCATGCATTATGTGTTCATGTTATAGTTTGAAAATCTGAAGTAATCCTTAGAGGATTGCACTAGTTTTGTGATACTATAGAGTACTCTTGGTTAAGAAAAACTTGGTTTTTGGGAGTCTATCTACTATAACACTTGTTATTATTGGTTATGTTCATAGTTTTAGATTTAGGATAACTCTCTAAACCTTAAATATTTTGACTTTTATTTAAAATTTGAGTTGAACATAAGTTTCAACATCATAACAATGTTAAATCTAATGAGCAAGATGAGTTTTAGACTACTATTTTAGAATTTGAAACTACTGCACACAATCTCCATACTTCTGAAACTTTATTACAGGCCCATAACTTCCATGCTTCATGAACCATAAACACCCCTTGTGATTACTAGCAAATCACACATCAAAACTGAGTTATTTATGCACTGTCATGACCTGACATCTGAGAGACCTTGGGGAAATTTTATGAAAATAAATTGTAGGAAATTAAATTTCAAGAGACATAGAACACTTTTGTTATGTTTGTATTAAGGAGTGTAAAAATACCCATCAACAAAGCTAACACTAGAAGGAGGGCTGACTAGACGAAGTTGGATCGAATAGGGTCATTCTCTCCACAAAGGTTTTACAGGGTTACCAGTTCCACACTAGATAAAGGGGAGTTCGAAGAATTAAAGACCCCTAATAGGGCTATGAGAGCCAAGAAAAGGGAAGCTTCAACCTCCATCTCCTCCATCTCCATCATCTCCTTCATTCAGACCAACTGCTTCTCCATTTATCAACCACACCCAAACTACTACATTCCAACCAAAGATTGTTGCAACTCAACCATTACCACTCCCACCTTCACAAATGGTTTGGCTAGGAAATAACCCCTCACCATTGTATTTTAATGACTACCATGATATGCCCAAAAATCTAGAAAATTTATGCTCCAAATTCTACCCCAATGATCCTCAAAAGACAACTGAGGAACATATTAAAATTTTCCAAACTGCTCTTAAGGACATGCAAATTGAACATGAGGATGTTGCTTGGAGACTCTTCCCATATTTACTAGGAGAAGAAGTATTCTACTAGTATATCCATTTTCCTACTGGATCAATCACCTCGTGGGATCTCATGAAAACACCTTTCTATAGAAATTTAAAATCCCAGTCAGTCCCATAGATGTGTACCAATAGTTCATGTCTGTTAGAAGGGAAGTTAATGAACCAATCAACTCGTTCAAGAATAGATGTCATCATTCATATATGAGATTGCAACCACACTACATGGTTGATAATTCTTTAGCAAGAGCAGTATATAATGCTGCCTTAGACAATCTTACTTCAACCTTGGTGAAATAGATGCATCAACCCCCTGCATGATTTGTGGATGCATATGTAGAAGCTATTAACAAAAGCACAAAATTGGGGAAAAATTGGCTGGTCCACTACCTTCACTAGGGCCTACTGCTAATCCTAGATAGATTCATGGAATTAGTCATGCCTTAGCCAATCAAACTCCATTAATGAACCAGGTTCCCCAACTACCCATTGTGCCACATATAGGGCACCCATTAAATTAGGCTACACTAATCCCCAGTTATCTACAAAACCCAAATCAATAGACTTATTCAAAACAGCTCAACATACCTTCTTACTTGCATAATTCCAAAGTTTCAACCAATCAACAGAATCTATGCACAACCCACCCCATTTTTCTTCAAAATTTGGTGTCAACATAGAGAAATTTAGATAAGGAACGGATTGATGAGCTTGTGGAATAGGTAAAGAAGTTTACCATTGAAGTTACTTGAGGAATCAAAAAAATCAACTACAAGATTATCAAAGAATTATTCAATCTTATTACCATAGAGACAACCGTGAATCGGGTCCAGCTTCGGGGCAAACTTATGAATGAGGTCAAAATTTTGGGGAATTTTTTGAAAGAAGGCAACCCCAAAGACATAACCAAATTTGGAATACCAGGCCTTAAAATGGAGGGGTGCTAACATCCCTTGACCCGCCCAGAAGTGTAGATAAGTTAGCAAGTAGAATATACTTGGCTGAAGTCACTTTATTGAGATGGTGTAGAATTCACCAAACCAACAAGCATTTAGGACTTGAGCTCCCAAAGTTCTAGATTACCACTGCAATTTTTCAAGTGGAGGTGCAAAATGTTGCTAATAATCTAAGTTGTAGAGAAATACTGCCTTTGGAGCCCTATGATTTAGTCTTACTTGTCAATCAGGTGCCCTTCCCTCAAAGCGACAAGAATGAAACAAAGAAGGAGTCTACAGAAAAGGATGGCAAAAAAAATGAGGTATGTAATGAAGGAACTATAACTCAGATGTTTGATTCAATTGATAATGGTCCTAAAGATGAGAAAGAGCGATGAGAGGAAGAGGTTCACATGGTTCATCAATGCTCGACCCCTTATAATTTGAGGAATAGACAGGCTGGTGGTCCATTTACAACTTCCATACCGCCAAATAAATTCAATACACAACCTAAACCAAATGCAAGCAACAAACCATCTTATCCCAAGGTACCTACTCAATACTTCAATAGGAATAGGTAGCCTGAACCCACCAAAGAGCCATAAATTGATTTCACCAAGAGTAATTCATTTGAAGAAGATGTTGAATAGATGGGAGAATATGTGGCAGAGGAATTAAAGAAGGTGAAAGTGAGCTTGTTTTCCTTTGAATTGTTAAGAGTACCCACCATCTTAAATGAATTATTTAGATCACTAAACAAGATTTCACCATCAAAACTGTCACCAGAGGAAATAGGGAAAAGAGTTGCATTTGACATGACCATCAATCAATGGGTAATCAAAGAAATTATGGAAAAATGGCCTGATTAACAATCAACTAAGGGTCCAAACAAGAAATCAACCAAGGATCAAAACCAAGCACCAACAAAGGATAAAGGTGTAGAAAAAGACAAAGTCCAAGTCACCCAAGTTGATGTTTCCACGAGCCTCATTCAGGGAAGGCCGAAGACCTCTCCTTTTTTGCTAACTATCCACGTCTTTGGTAAAAATTTGCACAACTGCTTGTTGGACTTTGGAGCTTCAACAAATGCCATGCCATTTGCAGTATGCAAGGCATTGGGCATAACCCCTACTCAGTCTAGAAGGAAGGTAAATCAGCTGGATAAGACATAAGTAAATATAGTAGGGGAATTGAATAGGATCCCAATGTAGGTGGCATCAGATCCAAGGGTGCAATAGGTCATTAATATCCAGGTAGTGGAAATTATCAATACCTACGAGGTGATATTGGGAAGGGAATTCACCCGATCTCTCAATGGTTACACCTCAACTAATCACTCACACATGTGGCTGCCTTGGAAGGGGCTAACCAATCAAATCTGGATCGAATGAGAGCCTAGGATGATATTTATGATAATTGAGTACAACAAGACAAATGAAGTGCTATTTGTAGAAATAAAATTGGGGAATTATCTCCCATTTACATATGAAGGTGAAGAAGAGGAGGTAGAAGAAGTCCTCATGCTATATCATGCACCTACGAATCTAGTTGCCCTTGCCAACAATATTGAGATAATAGTTGAGTCTAATAATGAAGATTTCCAAGAAGACGGTAACATTAGGTTTTTTGATAGCTTCTAGGAATTCATGCAGAAATGTGTACAAGATCAACTTGATTTAGGAAATAGGATGGATTTCAAGGAGTTATTGTTGGCTAACTAGTGTAGAATACATGATGCATCTCATTTTGAGTTTGATTGTTGTCTTTTTCAGACAACGATGGACCACATCAAAAATAAGATTGCTTTGATAGAAGCTTCGATGGAAAAGACACAATGCCAAAACCAATTAGAATCCAAATAAAAAGACAATACAAAGCTAGGTTCATTATCAAGGAGTGAGGTTTGCCTTATAATTTCCAAGAATGGGTGCCCTTCCGGATTCTAGACACTATTCTTTGTTGGATCCAAGTCAAAGCAAGGAGTGGGAGCAGGATTCAAGTTGATCAGTCCCTTGGATAAGACCTTTGCTGCACATAGATTGCAATTTTATTGTACCGATAATGTAGCAACGTATGAGGCACTAGTACATGGATTGTTGATGGCACTGTGAAAATGGGTTAAAATGTTACAAGTATTTGGGGACTCAGAGCTAGTTGTTAAGCAGGTTAGGAAATTGTACTTATTCTATGACCAAAGGCTAACTAACTATAGGAATAGGGTATGGGATATGATAGAGGGTTTTGATGCATTTAATATCCAATTAATCCCTTGAGGTAAGAACCAAACTGCTGATGCATTAGCATAAGAAGCAAGTACCTTGAAACCCTTATCACTAACTGGTCTAAAGAAATTCATAGTAGAACTCACCCCCACCCCATCCATGCCTAAAAATGTGACAAATTTATAGGTGTTTGAGGACGATAAGCATATATTGGAATTTTTCACCAAATTAGATGTGTTTTCTTACTAGATCATAGATGAGGTAGAACCTAAGGAAGTAGAGTTGGATATAGAAGGGATCATTAATTTGAAGACCAACATGATACCTAGAGGTATAGTCTAGTTAGAAAGGATATTTGAACTTGACCATATAAGGGATTAAGACCAACAAGCCAAAAGGGACTCCATAGACAACCAATGTGATGCACATAATCTGGGTACTATAGAAAATATAAAGAATTTTTTATTGGCAAGGTCTACACTCTAGAGGAAAGGAAAGAAATAATTGATGCATTACATAAATACCATGATGTAATAGCTTGGGGTTATAAGGACCTAAAAAATATGACACTTCAATCATTACTCATACTATTCCCCTCAAACTGGATGCAAAGGCCTTTAGGTAGCGACCACATCCAATTAATACACTATTAAAATCTATTATTTTCAAAGAAGTGAAGAAGTTGGTGTTCACATGTATCATCTTCCCTATTCGCCATTCCACATGGGTGGAAAATATAGTCCTAGTTCGAAAGAAGAATACAAAAATTAGGCTATGCATGGATTTTAGGAATTTAAATCGAGCCTCAGAAAATGATAACTATCTGGTGCCTTCATTGGATGAAGTATTGCAAATTGTCAATGGCTCATAGATGATGTCCTTCCTTGATGGATACTTATGCTAAAATCAAGTGATGGTGTAGTACGAAGACAAACACAAGACTGCTTTTACTACAAAATGGGGTACCTTTGTTTATAGAAGGATATCGTTTGGCTTAATCAACGTAGGGGAAAAATTCTAGCATGCCATGGACATTGCCTTTAAGGATTTGATCGATAAATGCATTATCATCTATATGGATTATCTCAAATTATTTTCAAAAAGGATAAGTGATCATGTTTCCAACTTATGTAAAGAGTTTTAGAAGTGCAAGGAATTTGGCATCTCATTAAATCCAAAAAATGCATCTTTGGAGTAACCGAGGGAAAATTGTTGGGACATGTAATCTCAGAGAACTGTATATCAATTGACCCAAAGTGTATTCAAGATATCTTGAGGATTCAGCCCCAGGGAAGCAAGAAAGAAATGTAGTCCTCCTTTGGGAAGATCAACTTTGTAAGGAAGTTTATCATAGGATTTTCTAAAATTGTGAACCATTGAATGCCATGGTCGAAGTGGATGCTAAGGTTGAATGGAAACCAGAGGTGAAACATGCTTTTATAGAAAAAAAGAAGGCGATTAATGATATTCCTATCTTAGTCAGCCTCGATTATTTGAAGCCATTCTATATGTATTGATTCACCTCAAACCACTCATGTGCCAACATGCTTATGCAAAAGGATGATAAAGGAACTGGACAGACTATTTCCTTCATGAGTGCCCCGTTGAAGGATGTGGAGCTACGTTATCCTAGTGTTGAGAAGTAGGTGTATGCTCTAGTTCGTGGTGTCAAGAAGTTCGGGAACTATATCCTAAGGAATAAGGCATGTTATATTATCCCAGACCCAATAGTTATGATATTGCGGATGCAAAATAAACTAGGGGAAAGGTGAGTGAAGTGGGTAACCATGCCTTAAGAGTATGATATGGAGATACAACTGATGAAGTTGGTTTGAGGTTAGGATCTTACATGAATAATGATATGAAATAATCCATAACTTATTGCCTAGCTGTACAACTTGGAGGATGTCTCTCTAGATGATTGGTTTGATGACATTGTGTATTATTTTCTAAACCATAAGTGCCCACCACGCTTGTAAGGAGTCCAAAAATGAGCTCTACGGCTAAAGAGTAGTAGTTATATGTTGAAAGGTACCATGTACAAGAACCATGAAGGAATCTACCTTTGATGCCTTGGGAAAGTTGAAGCATCTAAAGTACTCAAATAATTTCATGATAAATTTGGAACATGGCATGGATCAGGTCCTTCGATAGCTCACCAAATCATGTGTGGTGGATATTATTAGCCCACACTGTTCATAGATGCTCACAATCACATACAAGCCTGTCATGTTTTTCATACTGCTGCCACCCGAGAAAAGTATTATGTTGTTATGTTACAACCAGTTGTTTAGGTAAGTCCATTCGCCCAGTGGGGACTAAATTTCATTGTTCTGGTGAACCCACCATCTTCTGCATGGGGTGATCCCACAAATCTGGTTTACAATTTCTGGGAGATTCTATTTTTGC
>CM021103.1:171154344-171203818 GCA_007115665.2 Sequoiadendron giganteum | reverse complement strand
GCCTACTACTGTTTTATGTGCTCAACCGGCTTTGTCCTCCATTGTGGGGACCCAGCGGCGTTCTCGCAGCCCGTCTCCTCCATCGGAAGAAGGTGAATATGTGCTAGAAAAATGAAGATTTTCTCCCTCCATTCAAATAGGTTCTGTTCCGCAAGAGTTTTTGACGAACAACTTCTCTTCCCTGGGTGAAGAGGACTGAGATTCTACAAGCATGGAATATTTTCCATGAATTTTCTCTCATGGAATGTTTGAGGTCTCACTAACCTCTCAAGGAAGTATTCTGTTAGGAATAATTTGAAGAATTACCTAGGGATTGAAGTGCTTTGTCTCCAAGAAGTTAAAATTTTAAGTTTTTTGCTTGCTTCAGCTTGTCGTTCTATTTGGCCAGCTAGTTCTATGTTTTGCACTCTGCATGAGGCTGGTTGTGGTGGAGCTACTGCTCTTTTGTCCCCACTACTGCTTTCTTATGTGGTGGACCATGGGGTTGACCCCTCCCAATGGGCTGTCTAGGTTCTTCTCAATATTGAGAATCATTCCTTCAGGATTATTAATAGTTATGCCTCTAATGATGTCATGGAGCGTTGCTTGCTTTGGCGTTGGATTGTTGATTCTTTGCCAGTTGCCACCTGGTTGCTCTGTGGGGATTTCAACATGGTTGAAATGGTGTATGATAAGAATGGCACCGTGCCTTTTTGTTGGGCTACAGGTGAAAGGGAGGCGTGGTTTTATATGCATAATAAATTAGGGATTTTTGATCCCAATATGGGTTACCGCCATTCTCATTCCCTCTGGCACACTTGGTGTAATTATAGGGCTGGTTTTGATAGAGTCTTTAAATGCCTTGATCATGCTATGATCTCGACTCAGTCCTTTTTTTCTTTCAGGAGCTCTGCCTTGCCTGTGAAGCTGTTAGTGGATGTGACCCTTTCAGATCACTTCCCAATTTAGTTTCGCATTGAGTCGGTGTCTTGTCAACCTCGCACGTGTAAGACTCAATTCTTCTTGAACACGTCTTTGCTCTGTCATAAGCCCACCCTGGCCCACATTCTTCGGGTGTGGAATTTAGAGTGCCGTCCTACTGGCTGTACAGACTGGATTGCTTGGTGGAATGATGCCATCATTTGTACTATGCATTTCTTATGCATTTATGGGTGCCAACTTGCTATCTTCCACTGACATTCTTATGAGGCCACCACTGACGACTTGCGTGCTGCTATGGAAGCCTTAACGGCTTGTCCTTTTTCCCCGTCACATCAAGTCCGAGTGGCGGACTTAAGACACTAGCAGCAAGTGGTAGATAATTAATCTGCCAGGGGCGCTCAAATCAAGGCTCGGCTCCACTGGCTCAAAATTGGTGATTGTGCCTCCAAAGAGTTTTTTTTGGCTCTTTGTGCTAGGCACTCTTCCCTAGGCATTAAAGCCATCAAAGATGGTAACGAAGTGCTTTCTGAGCTACCTGACATTCTCCAGGATTTTGTGCGTCACTATGAGCAAGTTTTCATGGTTTAAGACCCCACGCCTGCACGCCAGCAAGCCCTTCAGAGCTGCCTTGCTATTGTGCCACATAGGATTTCTTCAGCCCAGATTAATTTCTGTGATCAATTGTTAACAATTGATGATCTCAAGGAAGCCGTTTCCTCCATGGCCGATGATAAGGCTCCTAGGATTGATGGCTTTCCTTGTGAATTTTATAAAGTGCTTTGGGACTTTATTGGGAGTGATTTGCATCATGTTTATCTTGAAGCCTTTCAAACCAATTCTCTAGGTAATTTAATAAATAAAGGCAATATTAAATTCATACCTAAACCTGGGGATCTAGAGGATATTTGCAACTGGCGGCCCATCACGCTTCTTAATATTTCTTACAAAATCATTGCCAAAGCCTTAGCTCTGAAAATTCACCACCTATTTGCTCAGATTGTGCGTCCTGAATAGTCTGGTTTCATTAAATCTAGGTTCATTCTTGATAACATTATTGCTATTTGGGAAGGCATGGAGTGGGCCCGACAGTCAAACCAGAAAGCAATGTTTATGAAAATTGATTTTGCCAAAGCATATGACCGTATTGAATGGCCTTTCATTCTTGCGATGTTACAGGCCTTGGGTTTTGGGCCCAATTTTTTGCAGTCTGTTCATATGTTTTTTTCTGATGCCTCAACTTGCATCTCCATTAATGGCCGCCAGTCTTTTGCATTTAGTATTTTTCATTCTATTCGCCAGGGATGTCCTCCTACCCCTGCTTTGTATGTTCTAGCTGCTGAGGGCTTTGGTTATCTCCTAGCCAATGCTATCTCCCAACAACGTGTTAAAGGAATTACTCTCCCGAACTCTCAAGAGCAGCTTGTCAATGGGCACTTTGCAGATGATTCCTTTCTCACTCTTTTAGAGGAAGAAGGATCGATTGTTGTTGCCATTGAATGCATAGATACTTTTTGTCTTGCATCTGGCTTCGCTATTCAATGGGACAAGACCTTGTGCTATAGACAGTCGGTGCTCCCCACTCCTGTGTGGCTTCAAAATTATAACTGGAAATGGATTAGTTAGGGTGAAATATTTCGATTTCTGGGCATCCCTTTCGCCTTCCAAGCTTCCCCTTAGGAGCTCTGGCAAGCCGTACTCTCTAGGGTTGAGCAAAAGCTGGCCTATTGGGTTACCAAGCCTCTTTCTCTGGCTGGAAAATTCTAGGCGTGCTCTAAAATCTTGGTTGCCACCCACATCTACTATTCTTCCTATTGGGCTCCTTCTAAAGCAGCCTACAATAGGCTTGAGAAATTGCTCCACGATTGTCTATGGGCCTCATCTGAGACCCATAAGGGCTTTCATCGGGTCGCTTGGGAATTTTGCTGTCTCTCCAAGGAGTCGGGAGGGCTTGGCTTGCTCTCCACTCAAAGACAAGGGACTGCTCTCTATATCAAGTGGATTATCCACGTGCTTACTGGGGATGAAACCTAGAAAATTCTCCTCAGGCATTGTATTCAGTCTGGTTTTCCTGTTCACAAACCTGCCTGAAAAGGAATCGGTCTCCAAACCCTTTTGATTATGAGGGAGCCGGTTCAAATTATGGTTTCCTTTGTGGCCATAAGTATTTTGCATTCCTGGAAAACCATTAAGCCTTGGCTCCGTTGGTCTAGGGCTGGATTTCGTGATGGGCTCTCCATCAACCAGCATAACCTCTGGTGGTCTCCCTTTCTGGCTCAGAATGGTCAACCCTTGGCTAAGTCGCCTTGGCTCAAAGCTCTCAGATTTCATAAGAAGGACATTCATACATTGCATCAGCTCTTCCACCGGCCTACCATGCGTATTTTGTAGTGGGATGCTTTTAAAACCCAATACAGTCTTCAATACTAGGATCGTCTTACTTTTGACGGGCTGGTGAGCTCCATTCTAGCAGAAATTCTTCACAAAGTTGGAATTCATGGGCACAAACCTTGGTGGAAAGACTAGAAATAGTTTCCAGATACTCCTCTATGGAACTACAAGTCGCGACTTGGTTACAGGTGGCTTTCACCCCATTTTCCTATGATCAATTCTTTGAACCAGAGGTGGCTTCTTAACTCCTTGGCCCATACTTGGCGTAGGAGGTTTGATGCCACTTGGTCTGCAATTGTTAATCCGAAGCTGACCCACTTTGCTTGGTGTATTCTTTTCCAAGGCTTGCCTGTGGGTTCTCGGCTGGTTCACTTGGAGGTCTCTGACCCTCGCTGCCCTTTTTGTGGGCAGCCAAAAAGCTTCAAGCACTTTTTTTGGTTTTGTCCTAGAGCTCAATATCTTTGGACTTGGATTCATGATATCTTCCGACCTTTTAGGCCTGAACCCTTTCGTGGCATATGGTTCTGCTGGGGGACCCACCTGGAACCTTGACTAAGTTCACCCAGCTTTGGCACACTTTCAGAGTGAAAATCCTCTTCAATATCTGGAAAGACAGAAATGCTTGTGTATTTGCTCATTCTCATTTAGATGTTAATGCATCTCTTTATGCTAAAGAAATTATATGTTCTAATGTAATGTTACAGATTCAAGTGCAAGCCAACAAGGTTGCACTAGAAGTGGCTCACCTATAGGTTCTCCTGGACCACTGGGGCAATGCCCCTTGTATTGTGGCTTGGATCCCTGATTCGCCCTCCTCTTCCCATGGTCTGTCGCCCTCTCAGGGCCAGAAGTAGAGTGATTCCACACGAGCTCACTCTCATTCTCCTGCTTAGCGAGATTCTCGGCCTCCCAGGTGGACTTGTTCTCCTTCACTGCATCCTGGTTAGGGCTGACACTCTAGTGGTGTGTCGAGGAGTAGTGGTGGTGGTTCTGGGTGGCCCTCTAATAATCCGCCTGCTTCTGGCTCTGGTTAGCCTTCCATTGGAAAAATTTTTCTGTGGTTGGCTCTCGCAATCTCGCCTCGGCGCGAGGATAAAGATAAAGATGAAGATAAAGTTGATGATGGTTGGGGTGCTCCTCCTGACATCACTCCAAACCCCGCTAATGTATAGGGGAAACATCTAGATGACCGAGATCCCCCAAGATCTATTGGCACTGCCTTGGCTGCATAATTTTCTTTCTATTATTGAACCTCTAGGCTAGGCCCATGTGATCTTTTGGATTTTCTAGGCTGGGCCCATTTGTTATTTTGGTTTTTATGGGCTGGTCCCATGTGACTTTTGGGGTGTTCCTTCTTACCACCCACCCCTTTTTTGTGAATTTGTAATTTTATCTTTATTAATATAGATATCTGGAAAATTCATCAAAACAAAAAATGTCACAAATCACTAATTTTCATCATCTTCAAAGTCCTCACGGTTTAGCTGCTATAGGAGCCTAAAAGTGAAGATTTAGTTTAAAAAATCAGTTAAGTGTCCAGTTTGCCCAAAAATTGTAAACCTGTATTGTGGGATCACCTCGTGAAATAGGTACATTCTAACCATGACTAATTATTGTACTATATGGAAATAGGCTATTTACTATAGACAATGTACAACAAAGGTAGTAATTAATTTTTTTGAAAGCTATATTATCAATCACTTTGGATGTTCTTTCACCTTGGTATGTGATAATGGTTTGGCCTTTGCCTCTCTCAAATTTGTGGGTTGGGCCTTTGATTATAGAATTGTGCTAAAATTTGCATCAAATTACGACCCTTAGGGTAATGGGTTAGCTAAATCCACTAATAAGAATTTGCTGATAGTAATTCGCAAGCTGCTAGATAAGAACCCAAAATATTGTGGTTTTCTCTATGGGCAGAACATACCTTACATAAAGTAGCCTCAAGAAATTTCCAATACCACCTCATTTATGGTTGGATCTGCCCCTTGCAGTGGGGTGGCCACGCCTGCACGTCGCCGGGGCGGATCAGCCCCCTGCAGCGAGGCGGACCTGCCCAAGGCCCATCAGGGCAGATCCGCCCCGTGCAGCGGGGCAGACACGCCCGTGGCCCGCCGGGGTGGATCCGCCCCTTGCAGTGGGGGAACCTATTTTCCCGATCCACCTTAAGATCCAAACACTACAATTTATTAATACTTACTATGAGGAAGGAGAACATCTTGAAGCCCATCTAGCTGAGTTGTTCCACTTAAAAGAGAAGCGAGATGAAACTATAGAAAATTTTGCCAAACATCAAGGCATAGTCAAATGATGGTTCGATCGTAGAGCCAAGGTTAAGGTCTTTAGAATTTTTTATTTAGTGTTATATTGGGACAAGGCCCATGAGAAGAAAGGGGGACATGATAAATTAGACAATATTTGGCTTGGTCCCTTTTAGATTTCTGAAATGTTAGGAGATAATTCCTTTCTCTTGAAAACCCTCAGTAGAGAAGATGTATCATTACCCATGAATGGGAAATACCTAAATCATTATTTCCTTATCTAAGCTATTTTAGCTTACCCATCATACATAGTTAGGTTATGTTCTTTGCTTTGTGTTTTGTTTGCTTTCGCTTATCTTGTTGGCCTTTATTTTGTTGGGGGTGTTGTTTGGTCTTAGGGTGGTGGTTGTGCTTGACATCATCAAGGGGTCCACTTTTCTACATGTTCGTATTTGTTTTGTAGATAAGTATTCATGAGTTATCAAGAATTTTCTATTTGTTTCCATGAATCAGGTTTCCTCAACTGGACTCTTGCTTGACCTAGAGGGAAACCCTTGTCTAAATCCTTTCACCTTAATCCCAATTCTCATAGGAACACAAATATTTAATACTCCCAATGGACTATATGGTAGTCATCAGGAGGCCTTAACAAGTGAAAAATCCTAAATCTACTTCAGTGACCACTACAATCTCCAAACCGCGCTATAGGCTTCACGGTTTATTCATTTGCATGAGAAAAAAGTATAAAAGAAAACCATGAAAGAAAGAAAAAAAGAAAATAAAAGAAAGAATATTGATAAAAAAGAAACTATGTGGGTGTGTGAACAACTCTATCGGGGCTATGGATTCCCAATTCACAATAAAGCAATGTTCATGGGGATCGTAGTGACAATTCCGTCGGGGCTATGGACGTCTGACTGACAATGAGGCAGTGTCTAGGTTACTTTTGAAGTTAGGTTACCTACGAAGCTTGTCTTTATTTATTTATCACTTGCCTCTATAGCCTCTAAGGGGGAGGAATTAAATCACTACACACAAACATTCCTGAGATGAAAATGATTTGATTCAGTTAAGGATTTTATTCTCCTTTGACCCTTGAGCTTACCTGATGATGCTTGTTTCTAGTCCATGAAGCTAGAGATCGTGGGTTCCAGATGAATCCTTATCCCTAAAACACTCAGGAGCGTTCCTGAGTGGAGTCACCATTTTTTGTACGTCTCACACATATGCCTCACTTGGACTAGGGACCCCCTTTCTTTTTGTTTTGCCTATGACAAGGTCGATTTGCGTTCGCTTCACTTTTGAGCCCTTCGTTTTGGACCTAATTGACCGAGGTACCTTGAAAAATGCTAAATACCATGATGGTTAGTTAGTTGGAAAATTTCATGGCATTTGGAGTGTTGGAATCAAGGGAACACTAAGAGGGGGGTGAATCAGTGTTCAACAAATCTTAATTTTTATTACTCTGAAACTTAAACCATTCTGTCATTACATTAAAAGAAATATGTAAGCATTCAAAGGAAACATTCATAACATCATGACACAAATATTTTCGCATGGAAACCCTATTAGGGATAAAACCACGGTGGAGGTTAATCCACAATTTGAGTACTCAAATATGAATGTTTACAAAATAGAATACACTTGCATTCAGACACACTTCCTAGAGCTCACTGCTCAAAAGAGAAGGCTCACTGCCTTACAAAAGTTTAGATTAAAACCATTTGAAGATTGAACTAAGATGATAGCATCTATTTATGCCAAGTTATAGTTTTGGTGAAGCTCATAGAGTTAATTATGGATCTGCAGACTGATTCTATTCTTCGCTCTGCTCTGCTCTTCAATTCGCCTCACAAATCCAACACTCACACTATTACTCTTCTAATTTTTACATTACACTCACATTCAAATACTTAATTTTCTTATTACACACTACTTCTCTTATGACACACTCAAAATGATAAAACCGATCTCATATATATATCCGCTACGAAAGATTTATTCATCCATCAGTCGGCTTAATGAAACATTAAGTTATTTTCAACTTGTCGGCCAGATGCACCACTAAATCTTTATGCGAATCCTCCAAAGTCAGTAAAGAAAAAGAGAGGACCTAAACAAAACATAATCAAGCACAAAATAATTTCATTAATTACTCCTTATAAATCTGCAATTACTATATTCGCCATGTCAGCCTTCTAGCATAGATAACTAATAGATTAGTGCACTAGATCACCTAGATCACGTACCAGTGAATGCATATCAAATAAATCCTTCAGCAAGGTTTTCCAAACATCAAAAATCCTTTGTATAGGGTCCACAACACAAAATAATAGTTTGGCGAGATATACAAATCAAATTTTATACTTATGACCAGATGCCCTATTCTTCACCCTATTCAGTTGGTAGATACAAAAACTAGACTACGAACTAGATGTATAACTTAGGTTTCCATTTAGGTTGCCATCAATGACAACAATTGTAAGCCATATGCCAATAATATCCCCCTTTGGAATTGATGGAAACACTTAGTGAAAAATGACTAAGTGTCAAAATCATTATAGGTATACTGCCAAACTTTGCTACACTTTCTCCCCCTAAGATTTATAAGGCATTCTTCACTGCATTCTCTCCCCCTATAAGGCATTTTTCACTGCATTCTCTCCTCCTTTGACATCAATGAAGAAGAATGGAAGCCATATGCTAAAAAAGATTCAAGTGATACTGACAAGATAGTGATAAAATTTCAAAATCCTCAAAGCTTCAAAACTTTAACACATATATGCCAACAATTCTCCTCCTTTGATCAAAACTTCAAAAACTTGAAAAAAATTAGCTACTACATTTAGAAGATTATCTTATGGTTTTTCTTCACTTCCAGAAGGAATTTATTCTAGGCATCTATTGTGATTCCAATGATAATGACCAAACTATTATTCTTGGATGTTTTGTTAACAATTTTAGTTAAGGATTATAGAATTGTAATTGCTTCTTCCAATTTCTCACCATTCCTTAGTATTTCCACCATCTACTCCAATCCGCATTTAGTTAGATCTTTTACCTTCGAAAAGGTATCAACAAGTGTGTTCTTGGTGAGTTGAATTTTTGTGTGTTCTGACTGTAACTCACAAATTATTTTTATGATGGTGCCATTCGGATCCTAAACATGTCAAAGCTTTTCAAAATACTATTCAACTCTATTTCAATCTGTTCCAATTTCTCTTTGTGATTACTAACATCATGGGGCCAACAAATGCAATAGATGTAGTATTCTTAGCTGAATTTATGCACTAACTCAATTCATTCATTTTCTTCTTCAGTTTGGAAAGGGATAGTCTGAATTTCTCTTTCAAGTGAGAGATAACTTCGCCAACTTCATTTTCTTGAGCTTCAAAATTCAATGTCTCTTTACTGCATTTAATCATTTCATCAGGCAAAATGTTCTGCAAGCTTTCTAATTTGATCTTGCAATGCTCAACATGAGAATTTAATACACTCAAGATCATGTCTTGATCATATGATGGTCTAATAGATCATAACCTAGCAATATTTTGCATTCCACCTTCTTCCTGTATAAGCTGCTATAGCATTTATTTTGAGAAATCATCTTCTTCCTCATCGTATTTTTCTAGTCGTGATTCATTTTTCTAAGTTTCTTCATCAAAATCTTCATCTAGAATATCCAAAATTTCCTTAACTTTACCTTTTCCCTCAATTCTGAGAAATTTTCTTTCCGGAGGGCTGTATTCAACAATTTCTTTACCTCTTTTCTATCCTTTATCCATGCTACTAGAAGAGGAACCAACTTCTATTGTTCTTACCGAAGGGGAAATATTGACTGAACCACACTTTGCAAGCACATTCTTAAAGAAATTTTCAAATTCTATATCCCAATTAGCCAAGCTCTTAGAATATGAATATATTTGTTTGCATACTGGTTTGTTTGCCTTCCACACCATATTGTCTATTTTCAGCAAACAATTCAAGAAATACATTACTAGGCATATGATCAAGGTACCAAACCTGAAAGGGTAGCCTATTTATTTTGTTAGTTGCACATTCTCCATTAGACTATCCTTTATCAAACCACACAGGTCAAAGTCTTGACCTTCGATTATCATCTTATGAGAAATGTAGACTGCACCAGCTGATGTAGCACCTTCTCAATTTATGTAGAATATTTTTCATGTTAAGCCATGTGCAATGTACTTTGTAACATGATTCTTGATTGTCACGATTATTAGTGCCCTCTGATCTCTGATTATTCTGGTTAGGGTTTATACCTCTTTGTTCCAGTAGATTTCCTCCTTGGTACATCTCCAACTTTGCATAATCCTGTGAAATTCTCAATTAACTCCTTTGAGATGATGTAGGGTTTGTCCAAAGTTAAAATATCATCATGTAATCTGCTCAAGATGAATTTTATGAATTCCACATTCTCAAAGTATGGAAACTCATTCCAAATATCCAAATTTCTATGTTTAGCTTCGCTCAATTGCTTCAATTCATTAGGTAGTAAAAAATTAGTCATAGACCTAATCTTTGCACTGTTATATTCATCTAGAGTGATCGAGCCTTTGATTTGTTCCATTTTTTTTCATATTTAGGGTTTGCAACCACACACCAAATTGTATGAAGATTTCAAGAATAACTTGAAATACCTGATAGATTTTGAGAATTGCCGATGAATCGATTTCACTGCTTTGTAATCCATCTACTGAGTGCTCTCCTTCTTTTCTTCAATGCAAAGTGAAAAATGATGATTCCAACTTGACTTTTATATTTCACACATGTGCAATAAATGCATTTTCCCTAAGTTTTTCAGATGCTCTATTTTCTCAGGAAGTGAGAGAAAAATTCTCTTGCAAACCTATGAATTCTTTGAATTTCCTTGTGAGATTTCTCCAAAACATCTGTACACCATAAATACACATTCTTGACTATTCTCTGTGTTCTGGTACCATCATATATAAGGGAGGAAAGATTTTCTTGAAAGAATCTCCCTAGGCCAATGGCCTGAAATCAATTACCGAAAGAATTACTAGAAGAAAGTTCCAGTATGGAACCATTTCCAACATCACAATCATTCTTCCTTACCCATATCCTTTTCATTCAATCTCTTATTTCATTTGTAGTCACTTTTTCTTTCCTGTTATCATTTTTCTCTATATTTTGGCCTCTGTATATCAGACCTCTTCTGTCTCCATTTTTGTTTCTATAGAATTTTGTAATGTGACCATAATTATTGTAGTTGTAGCACACAATGCTTTCTTGTCCTGACCAATCATTCCAATGGCTTCTTCTTGATCTCTATTGATTAGCAACATGCCCAAATTTTCCACATGTATAACATTCAACATTCCTTCTTAACACATTTTTGCATTCAATGGATTTATGACCAAAATTTTTACAATTGAAACACTAACCAGAGAATGATGAAACTCTTGAGTTCATATTAATTCTACATTGATCAACCATATGACTGAACCTTTTACAAGCAAAACAATATCCATTAAACTGTCTTACCAGATACCTTCCATCTTTGTTTTCTCTGAAGTTCTTTTTGCCCTGATCTGGAAATTTCTCCTTTTTCATATCCAATACCTCTCTTATCATTTCCACTCTTCTGTCCTTGAGTTAGCTCATCAAGCCTTATTGAACTGATCTTAAAATTTTCTTTGTACTCATTTGCAATCACAAGATCATTCCTAAGAGTAGCAATCTACTTACCAAGTTATTCTTCATTGTTCCTAGATCTTTGTAATTCATTTTCTAACTGAGTGAATTCTCCATTTATTCTACTGCATTCATCAGATTTCTCTTTCAGGTTTTGAGCAAAATTTTCCTCATTTTTCTTCCTTTCTTCAATATTTTTAGTCATCTTCATCATCATAGATTCTATCTCATGTTTTAGGTTTGTATTATCTTTGGAAAGCTTTTCAGATTCTTTAATTATTTCCTTCAAGGTTTGATTCAAGTGAGCATCATCCATATTTTCATTCTCCTTCTGATGTATCTTATCACAAAGATCCCTTTGTTTTCTCCCTAGTTTTAACAATCTGATCTCTCAATAACTGAATGAATTTCTCAGAATCTTTAATATTTTCTTTTAAAACCTGTACTTCTTCTTTAGATTGGTCAAGGCCATCAAGTGCCACCAAAATCTGCTGTTGAAGATTGCCAAAGTCCATCATATTCCAAGATCCACATCAAGCTGCTAAACTTCTTTAGAGGAATTGTGCTTTGATACCATTTGTTGGACTCAAGGGAACACTGAGAGAGGGGGGTGAATCAATTTTCAACAAATCTTAACTTTTATTACTCTGAAACTTAAAAAATTATGTCATTACATTAAAAGAAAGATGCAAGCATTCAAAGTAAACATTCATAAAACCATGACACATTAATTTTTGTGTGGAAATCCTATTAGGGGAAAAACCATGATGGATGTTAATCCACAATTTGAGTACTCAAATATGAATGTTTACAAAAGAGAATGCACTTGCATTCAAGCACACTACCTAGAGCTCACTGCTCAAAAGGGAAGGCTCACTTCCTTACAAAATTTTAGATTAAAACAATCTAAAGATTGAACTGAGATGATAGTATCTATTTATGCTAGGTTATAGTTCCGGTGAAGCTCATAGAGTGAATTCTGGATCTGCAAACTGATTTTGTTCTTCGCTCTGTTCTACTCTTCAATTCACCTCGCAAATCCAACACTCGCACTATTAATCTTCTGATTTTTGTATTAAAATCACATTCACTTACTTATTTTTATTATTATACACTGCTTCACTTATGACACTCAAAATGATAAAACCGATCTCATATATATATCCACTACCAAAGATTTATTCATCCATCAGTCGACTTAATGAAACATTAAGTTCTTTTCAACTTGTCGGCCAGATCCACCACTAAATATTTATGCACATCCTCCAAAGTCGGTTAAGACAAAGAGAGGACCTAAAAAAGACATAATCAAGCATGAAATAATTTAATTAATCACACCTTATACATCCGGGATTACTATATTCATTAGGTTGGCCTTCTAGCACAGATAACCAACAAATTAGTGCACCGAATCACCTAGATCGTGTACTAGTGAATACGTATCAAAAAAATCCTTCACCAAGGTATTCCAAACATAAAAAATCCTTTTTATGGGGTCCACAACACAAAATAATAGTTTGGTGAGATATATAGATCAACTTTTATACTTATGATCAGATGCCTTGTTCTTCACCCTGTTCAGCTAGTAGATACAAAAACTAGATTGTAGACTGGATGTATGAATTAGGTTTCCATTTAGGTTGCCATGAATGACAAAACTTACAAGCCATATGCCAACATGGAGGAGTTGTGAGAGAATCTTTATAGGTTTCCATGGTGTAGAAGCTGTGCCTTCTTTTTCTGTGTGCAAGAGATTCACTTTGGGTCACTATTCACGGAAAGTTGTCCCTACGGTACCATTCCCAATAGCATTTGCCTTTTGTTTTTCCATGAAAAATTCTCACCCCTAGAGCCAACACCTAATTTTTCCACAATCATACATCATGCACCTTTCAAAATTTCTGCATTAAATGCCCACATTAATGGCACCAAAGTTTATAAATAGAGAGGGTCGACCTATCATTTTCACCCTTGTGCATTTGAAATTTGGAGAGCCAAGTGAACTATTGCATGTATGAGTGGATTTGAAAACCAAAGAATTATTTTCCTCCTTCATTCACATGATGGTAGGCATGAGTCTAAATTCCCCTTTTGCCTCCGTGCTATCTAAATTCGTCACCGACCGCTTGCTAGGGTTTGTGGTCAAATTTCATAGTATGGGTTTTTCTTAAATACCACTAAATTGAATTCCACACCACTATGTTTACATTATCCATTGCATTTAGAATATGGAGCCGCAGTTTGTTAATTGGTAGCAAACCCCAAAACTCAAAAGTCTTTGTGTGTGAAATTGCCATGAGTTTTCATTGGGAGGCGACTATCTTTGAAACGTCATTCTCAACAACATGAACGCTAATAGTTTCCACTATACTCGTTCCCACATGAAATTTATGAGGTTATCAAATTGTTGGAGTTTTAAAATAATGAACACTTAAACTTCAAAACCCTCATGGATTCCTCCATGTAGACTTTCATTGGCGGGAGGACATGAAGCCCAATCCATCTTTCAATGACGAAACCCTGAAAGCTTCTTAGCTAACACCTCCCACCTTTTCCTTTACTGCAAACATATGTGTCAAAATGAAAAAATTTCCAAGTCTTTAAACCTATGTAGAGTTTCCCTTACGAGACACCATTAGCAGGGAACTGTCAGAACCAAGCCATTCTGTAACAAAAAAACTTTGACGACCTTCTGACTAATGGTTTCTGGCTCCAACACTTTCACATGCATCAAACTAAAATCTTAAAACAACTAAGTCCTAAAGTCATAATAGGTTGTTCCCTGTAGGACACCCTATGTGAAAAGCCATCTATCCCAAGACGTTATCAGTGGAAAAACATAGATGACATTCTACCTAGAAACTAATGCTCTCACAATTTTCATGTGTACATAATGGATAGCCCTAATGATATAAACATCAATTCTATCATCATTATGATGTTGATCCTTTTGAATGGGAAATGAAAACTCTAAGTCAGAAACGAGATGCAGGTTTCTCCATGTGGAACTTCATTCATGGGACATCGTCCATTCCAAGACATTCTTAGAAACATCAATCTCAATGACACCCACAATGGTAGCTTCCACCTCGTCCTTTCCTGCATTACCCTAATAAGTTTCCTAAATCATGAAGTCAACCCTAATTTTATTTCCCACATGCCAGATGAATCCTTCGAAAAAATTAAATGCAAGATATTCAAGTCCAAGTTCCATGCAGATTTTCCCATGTCGAAATATGCTTATGGATTTTTGTGAGCCCAAAATTCTCTCAACTGCCTAACACTTGAAAAAATCCATGTTAGTGACATTTGCATGATATGTTTCTACAATTAGAAAAGTGACTAAATCTTCAAGAAAGGTGATCTAACATGACTCCTCATCCTATTTTTCATGTGATAAAATAACTTAGTTCAAAAATTACCAAGCATAAGACCATCACATATATTGAGGTGTGGGAAGACCTCGGCAAAATGACATCGTCCCAAAGCTGTTGTTACCAATGAAACTTGGACAAATTTCCAAGTGGCGCCTTCCACATTCAAGTTTTCTGTAAGAGCCTACGAGACAAATTTTACTAAGTAAATTGATCTCAAGCACTTTAACTTGGAATTTTCACATGAATTAATGGGCCCACATAAATGTAGCTCAATATTTTGTCACTACGGAAATATCCTCGTAGAATTCCATTTGTGGGTTGTAGTAATCTCTCAGTCATTTTTTAGGGGTATTAACATAGATGGCATTTGTAGGACAAAATCCCACACTGTCTAATCCACAAAATTATAAATTTTGCAAGCTATCATAAAATGATGGGATTTAATGAATGTGATGATTCCTTTGAGTTAAATGGATGCATTTAAATTTTTTTTAGCATGATTTAACTAGCATTCCACTCTTTTCAAATTTATCAAGGAATTTACTACACATCTTTTTGTAAGATTTATGAAACTTGTTGAGAAGACTGATAAGGACAAGAAGATAAAAAAGACTGCTAAAGGGGAAAAGGAAAAGGCTAAAATGAAATATGAATTCCACAGAGTCGAGTGTGTCTTGAAGATCCACTCACAATGGGATAATGTAACGAATATAGATTTGGGTCACATCAACATAGATGATTTCAAACAACGGGTCTTGGTCAGCCCAAAATTGAGGAAACATGGAAATTAAAGAAAAGTGGGATCACAAGGGTAGTGGGTTTTCATCTGGGTTTGGTTGTTTGGTTAGCTCAGAGTTGATTTTTGGATTCAAGGAATGTTACCACCAACAAACAAGGAGAATAATTACTATAGACAAGAGGGTACTAGCTGACTTGACTCCCATGTCAATCAAGAGAACTTTTGGGATCCCCTAGTTTGATAAGACAGAGGAAGCTTCAAAGGAGTATGCTCATAATGTGTGGAAGGTAGACCCCACCAGTTGTAAGAGAACCATAAATCAGACATGGTTGATCGAGAAGATGGGTATTGCAAATAAAGTTCCTCAAAAGCTTTATTAGAGTGACTTCATGGAGGTAGACAACAACCTCATGATGCTCTTAAGAAGAGTGATTAGACTCCAAACCTACCCACTATTTGAATAATGGATGTGGTATTTTGTGAAGGAGATCCTCAGAGGCGAAACAAAATTCCACTAGGGTAATATGATAAGTGACAATTTGCATAACCAGTTTATTGTAGTAAAGAAGACTAAGGAGTTCTATATGACTTCTTACATTGTATATCTCTTGGCGGTTAATTTTCCATATAAGGGGATGAATTATGTTGGTGAACTTGGAAAAAAGAAGGGGCAAACTATTAGAAAATGTGCCTCACCTTGCTATCTTGGAACTTCCCTTTGAGTTTGGCATTTTTCCTTTATTCGGTCTAAATGTCGCACTATCGTGAAAATCTAGAACTTTGGAACCTCAGTCACAGGGTTCTAATATTTCATAATCTCTCGACTTAGTGACATGGAGGTTCTCTTTGTTGTCTGCATTTCACAGGTTTTGAGAAATTCATAACCTCTGATAGAGGTTCTAAAGTTTTATTTTCTAGCGACATAGTGACATTGTACATGATTGGTCAATAGTGATGACATTGACATCATATTGACAATGTATGGTGTTCTTTATCAATGGTTACGATAAGTTTAATCCAACAATTTTTGCTAACCTCGAGCCTTTTGTGATGGATTTCCAAGTGACTCCTACAGAAGAGAAGGGATTAGTCGGCAATGGTGACTTAGATGTCATGGTGGTAGCGGGGACCATGATGATGTGATGTTATATAAATCAGTCGATAGTCATGATTAAAGCAATCCAATGGTGCTCGCTAACCCCACACCTTTTGTGGTGGGTCCCAAGTAATTCCCTTAGGGCGTGTGGGCTTTAGATGCTTGTCATGGTGGGAATTGACCGGTACTAGGTTGTTGAGTGGTGGTTGGTTGTTGAATGTTCATGGATTGAATGGTGATTACTTGGTGGGTTTAGTTTATTTCAAAATGAGTTTAGCATGGCTATAGTAGTTACTTGTTTGTGGCAGTTTGTGTACAATTGAAAAGATAGTTTTCTGGAACCGAAGTGACCATGATTGGATGTTGAATATATATTGTAAAACTCTATAATTATTTGGTTGATCGATTGATCTAGTTAGGTTGATTATTTTTGTACATTATATGCTGATGAGCATTGTAACAGTGTGAAAAAATTTGTATTCAAAATCTGTATACAAGGTTGATAAGGGAAATTGTATGCTATTGTGAATTAACACCTGAGAGTGGATTCTAGAACTTTGTGTGTAATCTATTTACTGTAATACAAAGTGGCTTTACTTGGTGTGTGGGTTTTTCTCTTGTAAGGGTTTTCCCATGTAAATCTAGTGTTCAGTTATGTGTGTGTTAAATTATCTATTCTCTTGTTCTGTTAATGTGTATCTTAATGAATGTAATTTAAATTAAGTGAATTTTTTTGCACTTCTTTCTTGTGGATTTTGCATTTGGAAGGTGTTTCTTCACTAAGATTTCCTTACAAGTGGTATCAGATCCTGTCCAGTTGTGTTATCCTTGTGGGTAGGGCTGGTTTTTGTGCTAATTCTGCTCAATGGAATTCTTACAGAGAAAACTGATTGTCTTGATTATAGATTGAAATGGCAAGCACATCAAGAAGAGTAGAAATTGAAAAGTTCAATGGAAGCAATTTTGAGTTGTGGAAACTCAAAATGGAAGACCTGTTGGTGGATAGAGATCTTTAGATTGTTGTGTCTGGATCTAAACCCTCTGCTATGAAGCAAGAAGATTGGGACCTTGTAGATAGAAAAGCTAGAGGGCTGATAAGACTTTATTTGGCTGATTCTATTCTCTTGAATGTCCATGAGGAGAAGATTGCATGTTCTTTATGGAAGAAAATTAGTGATTTTTATCAAGGAAAATATCTGGTGAATAATTTATTCCTAAGGAAGAAGTTATACTCCTTGAAGATGGAAGAAGGTGCATCTATAATAGACCATATGAATTCCTTTAATATGATTGTTGCCTAGTTCGCATTTGTAAGTGTAAATATTGATGACAAGGATCGATGTATGCTTTTGCTATGTTCCTTGCTTGATATGTGGGACCATCTGGTGATGGCTATTGGAAGTACAACAACAACCTTTAAAATGAAATATGTGGTTGCTTCGTTATTGTTGGAAGAAATGTGAAGGAAATCTTATAAGATGGCCAAGGAGGCTCTTGCTATTCGAGGCAGATCAAAGGACATAGGCAAGAAGAAAGATAAGAAGTATAAATATAAATCTAAAGGGAGATCAAATTATCCAAGAAAGAAGTCCAAGGTGAAATGCTAGAATTGTGGGAAAACTAGACATGTCCGAAAGGATTGCAAAGAGGAGAAAAAGAAGAAGAACAAAATCTCTTCGGATAATGATTCTTCATAGAGTGATGTAGATGCCTTCATTGCAGCCTTGGAAACTCAGGCATCAGATGATTTCTGGATGATTGAAATCTCAAAGAGATTGGTTCATTAAGTATGAAAAGTATGATCATGGAAAGGTGTACCTAGAAAGTGATTCATCTCTTGAAATTGTTGGCCGTGGAAGAGTCAAAATTTAATTTCCTGATGGAAGAATAAAAGGAATTGATGGTGTAATGCATATACTAGGTCTAGCTTGTAATCTACATTTTTTTAGTAAGCTAAATGATGTTAGCATGCAAGTCTCATTCTCGAGTGGTGGCTATAAGATGACTAGAGGCTCATTGGTGCTGGCTAGGGGTGCATGAATTGGCACTCTATACAAGCTGGACACACAGGCTGTTCAATGCAACAATGCCTCTACAAAGTCAAGCAAGGCTTCTCATGTAGAGAAGGAGAACGAAGTTCCTTTGGGTGAAAAATCTTTGGAGGTGAAAATCCTAGTAGAGAAAACCATGTTGTGGCATCGTAGACTTGGTCACATAGGAGAAAAAGGCTTAAAATCCTTGAAAAATAAAAAGCTAGTAGAAGGGATTGATGATTGTAACCTTGAGTTCAATTTTTGTGAACATTGAATTTATGGAAAGAAACATCATGTTTCATTTTACTCTAGTCCTCATAGATATTTTGGCATACTAGACTATGTTCACTCTGATGTATTTGGTTTAGTAAATGTTCCTTCATTATTGAGGTCTAAATATTATGTTTCTTTTATTGATGATTATTTGAGAAGGGAATTTATGTAATTTCTTACAAGTAAATCAAAAGAGTTCATCAGTTTAAAGAGTTTAAAAAATTGGTAGAAAATTAGACTGGAAGGAAAATTAAATGCTTGAGGACAAATAATGGCAGTGAGTTCTGTTCTGTATATTTTGAAAGGTATTGCAAAGACCATGGGATTAAAAGGCATAAAACGATACCTTACACTCCATAGAATAATAGAGTTGGTGAAAGGTTAAATGATGCTAATGGAAAGGGCAAGAAGTATGTTGAGAAGTGTTGGTCTAGAGAATAAGTTCTAGATTGAGGCTATGGCTACAATATGTTACTTGATTAATCATTCACCTATTTTGGCTCTTATTGATAAAACACCTATGGAAGCATGGTTTGGTAAGAATCCATCTCTAAGATATATTTATGTCTCTGTCTATGAGGCATATGCATATGTGCCGAATGAGAAAAGATCTAAGTTGGAGAACATAACTGTTAAATGTTGCTTCATTGGCTATGACATTGGTGTGAAAGGATACAAGATTTGGAATCCTATTACTGAGAAGGTTGTGTACAACAAAAGTGTAATATTTTGGGAGATAAAACCTTCTAGAGTTGATCTACAGTCACAAATGATAGATGATAAGAACAAAGAAGTAGCTGAAATTCCTCTAACTCTAGATAAAGAGTGTAGATACCGAAAATTGGTCTAGGCCTGCGAGTACACATTTCAACATAATTTTCTATAGTCCGTCGTCTTGATTAAATAATGTTACTTATTTAATTGCCTTTCTAACACATATTTCCTCTATTAATTAAATACCCTTTTTAATTAATTCATTAATTCATAATCATCCTTTATTCAACTTAATTAATTAAATAAATCATATTTATTTAATTATGTTGCGAACTAATTAATTCTTTCCACCTTTATCTATCACTTTATCATACTTTTCCAACTATAATTAAATATCTTTATTTAATTATTCATTTAAACCCTTTTCATCTATAATTAAATATTTATTATTTAATTATTCATTTTATCCTTTTCAATAGCCAAATTAAATAAATTACTTTATTTATTTAATTAAAAGTCTCATATTTCGAATGTTGAATTAAATTAACATTTAATTCATTATTTAATTAATTATGTCACATTCCTCTAACATTCAGTTATCTCTTACATGCACTTATCGTCTGACTCGAGTTATCTCTATGAGAGAACTCTCCATCACAACTAGTCGATTAACTAGTTCCAACTCATATGCATGATCTATATTTATTAATTAAATATCTTTATTTAATTAACTAACTCAAGTTTGCATTCACATGCATTTATCATGCATTTATTCTCCAACTTCTAACTTTGGCTTTTGCATACAAAGTCTATTTCTTTTATTTTTTGAAGATGAAGATTGGAACTCATGTTCTAACTCATGTTCTAAAATTAGTCTTTACCTACAGTTGAACTCACGTTCTAACTCGCGTTCTATCTGTCACATAACTCATCGCATGGCATTCATCAATCTCATCCGTTGATCTCTCTTTCAATCTGAGCCAATCGTTTGAAAACAAAAAATCTATAAAATAGCCTGTCATTATCATTATTCCTCCTCCCGAAATCATTATACACTTTTGAGAAGAAACAATCTTCGATATTTTGCTGAGACACTCGACGAAGTTATGCTTGCATTCAAACACATAAATCTGAGGGAAAGAATAACAATACAACAAGATGGAGAAGGGCAATTGAGATAAATCGAGGAAGTATTTGCATATTCGGTGAGATCATTCTATGTTTTTATTAGTTTAGATTAATCATGCTTACTTATCGTTCTTTGTTGTTTTATTTAGATTAGAATTGATGTTTAATCTTGTGCAGCTTTAGCATGTTCCACAATTTAAAAAAATCTGAGTTACATTTGGTGAACCCGACATATTCGACCATAACTTTTACAAGGCTACATATTTTTTCACAAAAAATTGTTTGCAAGTAGACGACATTCTCAGGAGATTTCACGAAAAAAATCAGATTTTTTGGTGATGTTTGGAATTTTTTATTATTTTTTTGCTATTTTTCATAAAATATCAATTTTGAGAGAAATTTGTCGAATTTTTTGGATATGTTTACATTTCTGGAAAGAGATTTAAATTTGAATAGGGGTCTGTTCTTTAGGTTTTAAATTTGGATAAATTGTTTTTATTCAAACAATAGATCTTTGAAAATTATGGTTTCACAGATATTTGCTTGAATCTCACAAATGGTTGCAGATCTATTCACGAAATTTTTTATGCAGATTTGAAATTATGTCAGGCACCTTTAGTGAAAAAATCATATTTTTGGATCTGTTTTAAATTTTTAATAATTTTTTTATGATTGTTTCATAAAAAATTAATTTCAAGTGCAAAATAGACAATCTTTCAGATTTATTTACATTTTTGGAAAGCTCTTGAAATTTAAGTATGGGTCTATTCTCTGTAGTTTTATTTTTACTGTCAAAAATATTTCCAAAAATCAGATTTGTCTTGACTAGCTATTAGGGTTTTGGCTTTGTTCGGTTTGTGCATTTGCAGAAAAAAAAAAGAAACTTCAAAACACACATTGGATCAAGTGGACAAAAACAACTTGGAGCTAAATAAATTCTAAAGGAATAACATAGTGTTTGCAAGACGAAGCTTTGAAGACAATTAAAACCCAAGATAATTTTTCTGCAGGACGAAAGCTGAAGACTATGAACTACTGATAAATTGCATGCAGGACCTAATGCCTTTGTGTTAATTTATTTAAATAAGCTTTTGTTTGGTAGATAGATAATCATCATGTGGGATTAAAATGAATTTTCTGTTTGATAGATAGAAAATTGCCATTGGAATAAAAAGAACCACTGTCTTCTTTGTTTGGTGCTTTGCACATATCTGTAAACCCTTACGATTCAGTACACTGAAGTATCCTCTCCCCTTGCGCAGTCATGTGATCCTGGGTGTAAGAGAAACAGTTGCTGACTCTAGAACCTGGGCCTGTCTTGGTGGGAAAAAGTACTCACCCCAAGACGACTCAGACCGGTAGCACGCTAAAGCCAAGCGACTTCCAGCTGGTATATAACAGTGGATTCTTGGGGAAACCCCAAGAATCACGTGCACTAATCCGATGAGATGGACAGAAATGGACTCTCGCCGATGTTGGTTAGTGTCCCACGAATGGAATGCCTGAATTAAAAGCCTTGTTGTAGAGTTACCAAAATCCTATCTACTTGTTGGTGCAGGAGGTCGGACCTGTGAAACCGTCTTACAATCTTACGGTTTACGTGTAGAGATGAAAAGTATGCCATGGGAGATTCATGGGTACTATAGCTTGGCTGCCCCGTATAAGTGAGTGCCGTGGAGGGGAGCCAGTGGGGTAAAGCTACTAATCATCCACCGTAAATATGCGTAGCTAGAGAAATCTAAGTATGAATTCAACAAGTACTGTCCTAAAAACTTAGGGTGTAAATGTTTTTCGAGTTTCAACAGTCCATTCATCACAAAACTGAAAATACTTTGAATGCTGTGTTTGTTATTTGCTGTATTTGCCAAAATATTGATCAAACAAACAAAGTCAGTCAAACAACTTTCGAAAAAAAATTTCAACTGTTAGGAACAGAGTCGCATTTGTCAGTTTAATCGCTGCATCTATATTAGAGAGTCGCATTTGTTAGGGGAATAATCGCATATGTCTGTCATAATTTTCACAATTTTGAAGTTTCGAAGCGCATCTGTCACATCCTGAGTCGCATGTGTCCATGCAAACCACATCTGTCAAAGTTCGAACCGCAAGTGTCTGTCAGGATAAATAGTTTTAGAGTCCAGAATAGGAAAAACGCATGTGAATTGGTAAACAACAACTGTCCTAGAAAAGACCGCAACTGTCATAGGAAATACCACAACTATCAGAAACACCGCAACTGTCAAATCATGAACCGTAACTGTTAAGTGGACTGCATCTGCCTGTTAACAGAGAACAATCAAAACTGCAGACTGAGTCCAAACAGAAACTATCAAAATTTTGCTCAAAAATCTTGCATCCATTAGGTGGTTATATACGTCTTAGTTACAATCCACGTCTTCGTCATAGTCATCCAAAGTCACATGCATATAGATACTTCCTCGGAAATCTTAGTTACAATCCACGCCTTCGTCATTGTCATTCTAAGTTGCATGCATCTAGATACTCCCTAGGAAATTGCATATCACAGCATAGATAAGTTTTCTCGTCTTTGGATATATTCACGTCCTGATTTGTCACACTCATCGAACCTAGTCACCTTAGTCTTATCTAGTGAATCTTTTCAGCTCAACAAGTCTAGTTTGGAAAGTTCACTTTGTCAACTATCATTCGTCCTACAATCAGGTTCCTTGGTCAAAACAAATCCTTGCATGCATTTACTCCATAGGAGGTAGGTTATACCCATTTTAGAATCATAGTCTACACGAGGTCCTACATATTGTCCGTCTTACCATACATCATCTCAGTATACGTCTTTCTAGAAATCATTTTAGCAACATCCTTATTGTCCAAAAAATCCAAAAACATAGAATTAGGTCATATCAGTTCTTAGGCATAGTGTGCGTTACCCCATTTGAGCAACTTTTTTATGGTCAAAACAACGTCTCAAAAGAGGCACAAAGAAATGGTAGACCCCAACGAGTTTATCAATCCTTTCAGCACTCAACCACCTAGGAAGAACAAACCACACAAACCATTGCTTGATAAATTTGTCACTAGAGATGCCAATGGACGAGTCTTTGTTGAAGACATAGAGTCTGCAGTCCAAGATCTTGAATTTGCATCCTTCATGGATGAGTGCTTGGCAAATGATCCCCAACGCTATCTAGCAAAATTGCTAGTAGAAGGTGCCACACTACCACCAGGATTTGACGTTCATACATTGAAAACGACATCTACCCAACCAATGCAAACAGTGACATCAAGTGGTTCTATGCCCCAAATCACCGCAGCAATACCAACTAGCATACCAACTCAGACATCATCAATTGTAAACACAACCCCTTTCAACATAACAGAAGGTTTACAATTTACGATGGGAGCAACTTCATCCAACCCCTTTGGCACCAACACGATTGGTAAGAGATCCAAGGCGGGTACGAATATTCCTATCCCAAGTCAAACCATTCACACAGGATATATTCCTATCCCACAATGGACTATTCAAACGGGATATATTCCTTCACCAAATCACAACCCGACGCAAAACATGGCATATCAAAACGTCTACATTGATCCGAACAATGCCAACATCATGTCCTTGACACAAGTCGATGTCCTTCAGAATCAAATGCACACTCTCCAACAACAAATGGATAATATGTCTATGTTAGGCAAACGAATTATCTCAGCACAAGACTTATGTCCATGTCCATTTGACAAAGCGCTTTACATGACACCTTTTCCCCATGGATACATTATACCGATTTTGCCTAAGTATAATGGGAAAAAGAATCCTCTAGAACATATTAGGGAGTTCTCAACAACATGCATGGACATATCGTATGACCCCACATATTTGATGAGACTATTTCCACGAACCCTTGTTGGGATAGGACTGGAATGGTTTTCTAAACTACCATATGGTATACGCTCTTGGGGAGAATTAGCTGAAAAGTTTGTCAAACATTTCGCCTTCAACATAGACAATGAGATAACAATAGCAACCTTGTGCCACGACACAAGAAGATGGTGAAACTTTCACCACTTTCTTTCAGAGGTGGAGAAGTCTAGCTAGCAGATGTCCAGTTGAGATACTAGAGAAACAAAAGGTCACGATATTCCTAGAGAACATCAATCCAAAACTACGAAGTGATTTAAGAGTACATTGTTGTACCTCATTCCTAGACTTGGTACAGAAAGGCATCATCCTTGAGAAAGGCCTTATTGACAAAGGCGAAATAAAGGTACCAGGTAGGAATCCTATTGTCCAAAATCAAAACGCGCCAAATGATAGAAGACAATTCTGGTCCAGAAACAAGAATGTTACAAATGATGGCATTGTCAATGCTAAAAAAATATATACAAGGCCAGTTATCACACTGAGAGGATACAACCAAAATCAAGACACAATGGATAATCCAGATCAAATGGATAACTATATCCAAAATTCACAGCAACAACAACCTCAAAGAAGATTTCCAACACGTGAATTTACTCCTCTAGGACAACCGATCGAGGTTATTTACAAAGAATTGATTAAACACAATCTCATCAAACTGTTGGAACCAAGAGAATATGATCCTGGACAATTTAAACCTTCCTGGTGGGATGACAAAGCCCATTGTGAATATCATCAAATAAAAGGACATAGCCTACAAAATTGTCGCCAACTCAAGGGCATTATCCAAGACTTTGTGGAGAACAGAACCATAGAGGTTGGTGGATAGAAAAAAACCAAGAACAGTGATCATAAGGTCTTCAAGGACCCATTACATGACCACACGAAAGGAAAAGCCTCCGATTCAGGAACTAAGACTGATCCATCAACCAATTACGCAAAAACCAACTTTGACTATGGAAAAGGAAAGATTATAAATAGCCTCCGCGCTGTAGATGAGCATGTCGATACCTTCACCATTAAGAAGCCTCCAGAATGTAGTGTCAACACATGCAAAACCAAGATCACTATTCCAGGTCCTTCTTCTGAGCCATCTACACAAACTTCCAAGTTCAAGTACAACCTTCTTGATCAATTGAGTAAAACCCCTGCGCAAATATCTATCTTGGAACTATTGACCTTATCACCTAAGCATCGAGCCATTCTCGATAAAGCTTTGCAGAACACAACTATCCCTACTGATTTAGATGTCAATCATTTCAAAGAGATGGTGGGATATTTAACCAATTCGCACCATGCTACATTTTCCCAACAGGATTACTTGACAGAAAAATCTGATCATAATGATCCATTACATCTTGAAGTCTTAGTCCATGAAACCAAAGTCAGATGAGTCTTGGTAGACGGAGGAGCAGGTTTGAACTTGTGTACCCTAAAATTGGTTAAGGCATTAGGATTCTCAGAAGATTGCGTAGATACCTCTAAGAGTATAGTCATCAAGGCTTACGATGATGAGGAAAGATCATCCAAAGGAGAGGTCACACTCCCTATCAGAATTGGTCCAGCAATCATGAACACCAGCTTCCAAGTCTTGGATCTCACTCTTCCGTACAATTTGTTGTTAGGTAGACCTTGGATACACGCAATGAAAGCTGTACCTTCAACGTATCACCAATGTCTCAAATTTCCACATAATGGCACCGAGATCACTATTGATGGTGATCCAGATCCGTTTCAGTATTGTACAAGCCTAAAGGAAATTCCACAATGCCAAGTACCAGTTAATCAAGAAGTTTCATCATCCAATTCATCCCAATACATTGACTCATCACATCTCACTAAGTCCAAATCATTCACACCTCCATCAACTACTCCTAAACTTGAAATCCAAGACAAGGGCTTTGGCGAGTATCGTATAAAGGCATCATACTGTGTCAGTCAACTGATTCCACCTAAGGCATATGGCCTACCTATGGCAGATAGAATACAGTCAATAGTCATATTCAATGTTCCCCCTACAACGACATTGATCAAATGGGGAGAGCTAAGCGAGGAAATTGTGGACCAAGGTGATTCCTGGTTGTATCAAGAAGAACATGAATACCCCTCCCCGTCTATTCAAATAGCTAAGAACCAATATGGAAAAGGCTTTAAGATAATGCAAAAGGAAGGCTATGATGGGCACAGTGGGTTAGGGCTACATCAAAATGGAAGGACGAACCGATTACTATCCACCCATGACCGAAATACTTAGGGCTAGGGTGTCAACCGCTTAGAATTGGGTTTCCTAGTACTTCGTCACTGTTTCAAGAGGAAGTGAGTGCTTACGCAGACACCGAGACATCTCATGATCCACCTCCCCCATTTTACGACAACCCTCCAATCTTTGATGAATCCCCTTACTCAAGCGATGGTGAATGGGATTCCCTTTCATCTACCAGCACCATGAACATAGACGCACTATTTGGAGAATTGGACCTAAATGTGAAACCTATACCCAAACCATCTAGTCCTTGTCCTAAGAAACATTTGTCCAAAGAAGAATGGCATAAGATCTATTATTGGGAAAAACTCGATCGTGCATCTTGGGCACCTGAACCACCATCTTCTAATGACCTATCCCAGGCAATGGTCCCACATCAACATTTACCTACCCATAAGGAAAAGACCCAACAAGAGTTAGTCCAAAACTTCTGCAACCATGTCAACCATTCACTATTCACCCTGTCAACAGCTACCTTTAAAAACTCTGATGATGACATGCCCCTCATATATCCTGAACTTATAGACTGGGATCAACAAGGTACACCTATCTTAGACACATTCGAGAACAACGAAGCAATTGCTGAGTTCATGGGACTTCGAGAAGGCATACCAAGAGGGGATCATAAAGCTGGTTTTACCATAGACTTGGACGATAAAGCATATTTTGGGGAGTCTATTTACACCTCTAGTCACAAAAATAAGGATAAAAAGAAAAAAGACAATGAAAAGAACAATGATGAGTCCCTAGGTGAAAACCGAAAGGCACCTTTGGACAAAGAAAAATTCAAAATAAAGGACGTATCCAAGGGCGAAAACCTCCCTATGGCACCCAAGGATAGAGGTTTAAATATTCTCCCCGTTGAATAGGAAAGGTCACCGATGCTAGTAGAAGTATTAGTTGCAGTCAATATAGGTACAAAAGAGAATCCAAAGATGGTATATTTTGCAGCTTCTTTAACAGAGACAAAAAAACCTGAGTTTAAGGACTTCTTCCAAAAGAGATAGATAAACTTTGCATGGTCGTATGCTGACATGCTTGGGCTGGATCCAGATCTAATATTGCACCATTTACCATTGCAGCCAGGCATCAAACCAGTCAAACAAAAGTTAAGAAAAATGCACCTGCAGATTGCTCTATTGGTCAAGACAGAACTAAAGAAACTCTTGGATGTAGGATTTATAAGGACAATAGACTATGCAAATTGGATATTGAATCTTGTACCCATGACTAAACCAACTAGGGGCATTCAAATTTGCACAGACTTTAGAGACATCAACAAGGCGTGTCCTAAGGATGACTTCCCTTTGCCGAATATAGATATGATAGTGGATCTTACGGCGGGGTATGAGATGCTATCCCTCATGGATGGTTTCTCGGGATACAACCAGATTAAAATAGCAACTGAAGACCAACATAAGACAACTTTCACGTGTCCATGGGGCACATACTATTGGAACGTTATGCCTTTTGGGCTTAAGAATGCAGGAGCTACTTATCAACGCGCAATGACTACAATTTTCCATGACTTTGTACACATTCTCAGGGAAGATTACGTCGATGACATTATAGCAAAATCAGAAACAAGAGAAGCTCACTTAAAGGTTTTAAATAAGATATTCCAATGGCTAGAGAACTACAATGTCAAGCTGAATCTGAAGAAGTGTGTCTTTGGAGTCAAATCGGGGAAACTGTTAGGGTATATCATCTCTCGAAGAGGCATATATCATCTCTCGAAGAGGCATTGAAGTAGATCCAGAGAAGGTAAGAGCTATCATAGAAATGCCTCCTCCAGTCAACATAGGACAACTCAGAACTCTATAGGGTAGACTACAGTCAATTAGGCGATTCATAGTACAACTGGCAGATAAGATTCATCCATTTCAACATCTACTCAAGAAGGGAGTACCATTTGTGTGGATGCTTAAATGCCAAGAAGCATTCCAACAAATCAAGGACTATTTGCTAACTCCACCAGTCTTAATGCCACCTACAGAAGGAAAGCCTTTGATCTTATATATTTCAGCAACTCAGTCAGCATTAGGGGCTCTTCTTGCACAAAAAGATGATCAAGGTCATGAGAGAGTGGTCTATTACATCAATCGTACCTTAGTGGGCTATGAATTGAATTACAACAACATAGAATCTTGCCTGTCTTGTAGTAGTTTTTGCTACCCAAAAACTTCGGCACTACATGCTCAATCGACAAATAATGTTAATTGCAAAAATTGATCCACTCAAATACCTTCTAAGTAAGGTAGCTTTAACAGGCCGATTGGCTAAATGGGTCATGATACTTAGTGAGTATGACATTGAGTATGTCAAGAGGAAGGCTATAAAAGGACAGGTGATTGCAGATCAGTTAGCTGATGCACCTATAAAAGTAGATCATCCCTTAGTGGCAGATTTTCTAGATGAATTTCTATTCAACATTGACATTAAAACTAACTAGAAACTGTACTTTGATGGGTCACATACAAATCATGGTTCAGGAGCTGGTGTCTTATTTGTCACACCTCAAGGTGATACCATTCCCAAATCATTCAGGATTGCTTACCCTTGTACAAATAATGTAGCAGAATACGAAGCCTTAGTGATAGGCTTGAAAATGGCAGCACAATGGAACATTAAGAGCCTACATGTTTTTGGTGACTCTCAACTGGTAATCTGATAGGTAAATGATGAGTACAAAACTAAGGATGAGAAGCTTGCCCCTTACAAGAGAATGGCTAATAGTTTCAAACAATATTTCAAGGACATAACTTTTCAAAAAATACCACACATTCAGTATAGAGCTGCAAATGCTATGGCAACTGTGGGTTCCTTGTTGGATATTTCGAGTAACGTGCCTAAGTTCGAGTTTCTGGTTGAACAGCTGTTGGTCCCTGCTTACGATATCCCCGATACTATGATGGTGTGTACCATTGTTGGTCCTACATCTCCTTGGTATAAAGAAATATTCGACTATCTAACAAATCAAACCTTACCTCAAGACTTGTCCAATAACCAACGTCGAACCTTCATCCGTAAGTCTGCCAAGTACACCATCATCGGAGAAACCCTATATAGACGCACCTTAGAGCTTGAATTACTGGATGAACGAAGACAGAAAGCATTAGATCATTTGCAAGCATATCAGAATCGTCTTCGTCGGAGCTACAATAGGAAGGTTCTCAATAGATATTTTGACATTGGTGACCTGGTATTAATGGAGAATCCGAAGAACCAAGCTGAACGAGAGAAACCAAGAAAGTTTGAGCCTAACTGGTTAGGGCCGTACATTGTCACAGAAGCCTTTGGGTTAGGAGCGTACCAACTATCTACTCCTAAAGGAGATCCGCTTTTGTCACCTATCAACAGTCTGCATCTAAAGAGGTTCTATGCTTAGCTTCTAAGAATTCGTGTCTTAATCTAGAAAAATACAAAAAAATGGTTACCTTGATGAAAACCTGGCAAACAGGCATTTTTGTAACACCAAAAAAAAAAAAAAAGATTGAGAAAATCAAAACAGTAAAGAGAAATAAATCTGTGCACTAGTAAAAACCACTTCGGTGGCGCTATGGATAAGTACCATGGTGAAAACCTGGCAAATAGGCACCATGTGTAGTCAAGCTCGCTCTTCCATCTACCATCATTCTAATCAGACTTTTTCACCATCACTCATAATAAATGGTTGTCCTATCCATCATTTGGAACGATTGACATCTAACGTCCCACTCTGTCACATTATCCACTCCATCTCGCAAGTCTTATTCCTGATTGGGGGCAAATCCTTGTTTTATTCCATGAACACCTTGTACATAGCATCGCACCATCAGAAAATGTCCTGAAAAAAACAAAAACATTAGCAAACTTCAAAAATCCAAAAAAATCAAAACATGTCAGAAAATACCAAAAAAACAAAATAGTGTCAAGTCAGTCATGTTAAGTCAGTCGTAGTCATAGTCGAACTACGTTGCCTCTGCGACTGGGACGTAGGCAAGGCCATCAATCGATGTGCCCCCGAGGCATTAGGTCTGTCAGTCTAGGTTTGTCATGTATCACACACATTTAAATCATGACTCTTTGTATATTCAAAGTCATTGGTCGTGTCGAACTACGAGGTCTCTGCGTGTACAACGTAGGCAAGGCTAATCAATTGATGAGCTCCCGAGACCACACTAGGTCAGTCCAATAGGGTTCATTCATAATCACTATCACACAAGTTGCATATCATAGTTTAAGGTATCGTCTCATGTCATACACTGTCTACACGCACACACTCAACTTGTCATCAAGTCAATATCAAACACATTGTCAAAGCGATCAACCCATGTCTTAGCAAGATATGTCTTTCTTGTCAACAAACGTCATCAAATTGTCATAGTCTCATGTGGCTTGTCACCTCAAAGTCATCAGACTCCAATGTCTTATACGGCACGTGTCTTACTGAAACCAGGCTTTGTCATGCCTTATACAGAAGTCACCAAGTCGAAACCAGACTCAATGTCTTAGGCAGTATGTGTCATTCTCTAACATTACGCTATGTCAAACATCAACATCAAACAATCCCACAAGATCAAGTTTTGGCGAATACATTTATTTGGCTTTATGACTTTATATCTTATTTTGTCTTATCTTTTTATCGATTTGTGCAAGATCCTGTTACTAGCTTTCTCAAGGATGTCCCTTGAAGGATTTAGAGAAGCAACGACGTCTCAGGATTCTTTTTCTTTGGTTGCTGTCTGTCAATTGTCTTTTAAACTTTGGCTTTTTGAATCATGTTACTAGTTTCCTCAAGGATGTCCTATCAAGGATTTAGAGGAGCAATTCTGTCTCATGAACCGTCTTTTATTTGTCTTGACCAAACGACTGGGGTATCTTGTCCTTATTCTGAGTTAAGACACTCCTTGTCTACGACTGTCTATTTTTTGCAGATGGATGATTTTGTACACTATGGTCTATCTCATATCATAGTGTGTACCATCCATTTGTGTCATGTCCGCCCAACGATGATAACAAGCAAGTATAGCGTATTTGGCAATATATCGAAGATTATGTCTTTTTCTCAAATTAACCAACATTAATTATTTCTTACTAACATTCTGAAATCATCCATGCTAACATTTCTTCTTTTCTGCATCTTTTCCACCATTATCTATACATTTCGAGAGCACACTCATGTTCTTCAACCCACCTATCCTCTCGAGGGGGCATACCACTACCTCCTCGTCATTCTCCCTTTCACTGGGGTATACCCTAACTTGTTTCATACAGGGGCACGACCGGGGCATATTTTCTTTGACACAACGTTGTACCAACATTGTATCAAAGAGGGGCAAACTGTAGATACCGAAAATTGGTCTAGGCCTGCGAGTACACATTTCAACATAATTTTCTATAGTCCGTCGTCTTGATTAAATAATGTTACTTATTTAATTGCCTTTCTAACACATATTTCCTCTATTAATTAAATACCCTTTTTAATTAATTCATTAATTCATAATCATCCTTTATTCAACTTAATTAATTAAATAAATCATATTTATTTAATTATGTTGTGAACTAATTAATTCTTTCCCCTTTATCTATCAATTAAATAATTTATTATTTAATTCCCCTTTATCATACTTTTCCAACTATAATTAAATATCTTTATTTAATTATTCATTTAAACCCTTTTCATCTATAATTAAATATTTATTATTTAATTATTCATTTTATCCTTTTCAACAGCCAAATTAAATAAATTACTTTATTTATTTAATTAAAAGTCTCATATTTCGAATGTTGAATTAAATTAACATTTAATTCATTATTTAATTAATTATGTCACATTCCTCTAACATTCAGTTATCTCTTACATGCACTTATCGTCTGACTCGAGTTATCTCTATGAGAGAACTCTCCGTCACAACTAGTCGATTAACTAGTTCCAACTCATATGCATGATCTATATTTATTAATTAAATATCTTTATTTAATTAACTAACTCAAGTTTGCATTCACATGCATTTATCATGCATTTATTCTCCAACTTCTAACTTTGGCTTTTGCATACAAAGTCTATTTCTTTTATTTTTTTGAAGATGAAGATTGGAACTCATGTTCTAACTCATGTTCTAAAATTAGTCTTTACCTGCAATTGAACTCACGTTCTATCTGTCACATAACTCATCGCATGGCATTCATCAATCTCATCCATCGATCTCTCTTTCAATCTAAGCCGATCATTTAAAAACACAAAATCTATAAAATGTCCCGTCATTATCATTATTCCTCCTCCCGAAATCATTATACACTTTTGAGAAGAGAAACAATCTTCGATATTTTGCTGAGATACTCGACGAAGTTATGCTTGCATTGAAACACACAGAAATCTGAGGGCGAGAATAACAATACGACAAGATGAAGAAGGGCGATTGAGATAAATCAAGGAAGTATTTGCATATTTGGTGAGATCATTCTAGTTTTTATTAGTTTAGATTAATCATGCTTACTTATCGTTCTTTGTTGTTTTATTTAGATTAGAATTGATGTTTAATCTTGTGCAGCTTTAGCATCTTCCACAAATCCGAAAAATCTGAGTTACAAAGAGGAACTACACATTCAAAGTGTACATAAATATGAGGAGAGTTCTAGTATCTCTGAGAGTTCTGAACAGGAAGAAGAACCATAACCTCAACCTCAACTTGTGAGGAGGTCTACATGAGAAAAGTGACAACTTGATAGGTATGGATTTTCCATGTTGAGTTCTAGTTGTGCCTATGCTTTGATTACTAGCACTGATGAGCTTAGGACTATAAAAGAGGTAATTATTATTTTTGATTTAGATTCTTGGTTGGAAGCCATGGACGAGGAAATGGCATCGTTGAAAAAGAGTGAAACTTGGGATTTGGTACCTTTTTCTGAAGGTCGAAAGCCTATTGGCTGTAAATGGGTGTTTAAGAAGAAAATTAGTCTAGATGTCAGTGTGGAGAAGTATAAAGCTAAGTTGGTTGCAAAATATTATTCCTAGGTGGAGGGAATTGATTATGGAGAAATATTTTCTCCTATAGCTAAGCTGACATCTATCATATTTCTATTGTCACTTGCAGCTGCATATGACTTAGAGGTTGAACAAATGGATGTGAAGATAACGTTTCTTCATGGAGATCTAGAAGAAGAAATTTATATGTCCTAGCCAAAGCACTTCGTTGAAAAAGGTAAAAAAAGTCTAGTTTGCAAGTTAAAGAAATCTCTGTATGGTTTAAAAAAATCACCTAGAATGTGGTACCAAAAGTTTGACACTTTTCTGTAGCCATTGGGATTTGTAATATCAAAATCAAATCAGTGTGTGTAATACAAAACTGAAAATGATCGCTTACTTATTATTTCCCTGTATATGGATGATATGTTATTATTTGGGAATAGTAAGAGTATGATTTTTGATCTAAAATATCAGTTGTCAGCACAATTTGAAATGAAAGATTTAGGTGTAGCAAGGTATATTATGGGGATGGAAATTAGAAGGGATAGGGGAAGTAGAAAGCTTTGGCTCAGCTAGAGCAAGTATATTAATACTGTCCTTGAGAGATTTAGTATGATAGATTGCAAGCAGTTAGTTGTTCTAGTGTTGCAGGGAACAAAGGTATTTGTTTAAGACTATCTGAAGTCTCCTATTGAGATGGAGGACATGACTAGGGTGCCTTATGCAAGTGTAGGTGGTAGTTTAATGTATGCAATGGTCTATACCAGGCCAAACATTTCCCAAGCAGTGGGAGTACTTAGTCATTTTATGACTAATCCAGGAAGGCCATATTGTGATGTTGAGAAAAATGGTTTTTAGGTATTTGAAGGGTACTTCAAAGTATGCTTTGTGTTGGATCACAAAGATATCTTAGCATTCATGTGTATGCAGATTTTTATTGGGAAGGGGACATTGATAGCAGAAGATCCACCAATGGATATATCTTCATGTTATTCAGTGGTGTAGTTATTTGGATGAGAAAGCGATAGGTTATAGTCACTTTATCTACTACTGAGGAAAAGTACATGACACCAACACATGCCTGTAAAGAAGCCATTTGGCTTAGAAATTTGTGTTATGATGTTGGGTTTAATGCAGGGCATATTACAATTTTCTATGACAGTCAGAGTTCTATTTGTTTGGTGACAAATCTCACTTTCCATGCCAAGACGAAGCATATCGATATTCAGTATCATTTTGTTTGTGATATGGAGGATGGAAAGGCTAATATTGAAAAAGTAGATACTCTGGAGAATGTTGCTGATGCATTAACAAAGCCTGTGAGCATAGACAAGTATAAATGGTGTTCCAGTTCAATGGGCCTTGGGGCTTATTAATTTCAATAACTTTGAGTTTGGAAGAAGCTAGTAAGTCTTCATCAAGTGGGAGCATGTTGAAAAATGTGCCTCAACTTGCTGGCTTGGAACTTCCCTTTGAGCTTGGCTTTTTTTCCTTTAATCAGTCTAAATGTCACACTATCACTGAAATCCAGAACTTTGGAACCTAAGTTGCAGGGTTCTAAAATTTCATAACCTCCCGACTTAGCGACATGGAGGTTCTCTTTGTTGTCAGTATGTCGTGGGTTTTAAGATATTCAAAACCTTCGATAGAGGTTCTGAAGTTTGGTTTTATAGCACAACATAGCAATGTTGTACGAGATTGGTCAGCAGTGATGACATTGACATCATATTGATAGTGTACGACATTCTTTAGCAATAGTTATGATAAGTTTGATCCAACTGTTTTTGCTAACCTCGAGCCTTTTGTGATGGATTTCCAAGTGACACCTGCAGAAGAGCAGGGAGTGGTCAACAATGGTGACTTGGATGTCATGGTGGTAGTGGGGACCATGATGATGTGATGTTATATAAATCAATTGATGATCATGATTAAAGAAATCCAACGGTGCCCGCTAACCCCACACCTTTTGTGGGGGGTCCTGGGTGACTCCTACAAGGTGTATGGGATTTGGACATGTGTCATGGTGGAACCTAGCCGGTGCCAATTTGTTGAGCGGTGGTTGGCTGTTGACTATTTACAGATTGAATGATGATTACTTGGTGATTTATATGGATTTCAAAATGATTTCGATGCGACTATAGCAGTTACTTGTTTGTGGCAGTTTGTGTACATTTGAAATGATTAGTTTTCTAGAACCAAAGTGACCATGGCTAGATTTAAAATATATATTGTAAAACTCTCTAATTATTTGGTTGATTGGTTGATCTGGTTAGGTTGATTATTGCTCTACATTGTATGCTTACGAGCATTGTAACAATGTGAGAGAACAAAACTGTGTTTAAAATCTATATACGTGGTTGATTAGGGAAATTATACACTGCTGTGAATTAACACCTTAGAGTGGAGTTTGGAACTCTGTATGCAATCTATTTACTATAATACAAAGTGGCTTTACTTCTTGTGTGGGTTTTTCTCCCATAAGGGTTTTCCAACATAAATCTGGTGCTCAGTTCTATGTGTGTTAAATTGTCTATTCTCCTATTCTATTAATGTGCATCTTAATGACTATAAATTGAATTAAGTGAATTTTTTTGTGCTTGTTTCTTGTGGATTTTGCATTTGGAAGGAATTTTTGTAGTAAGCTTTCCTTACACAAACCCTCGTTTATGATTGCTACCCGCAATTATAATACACAAATTACAAGAAGGACTATAGGTGGGTAAATGATGCATTCATCATGCACATCGTGTAGACGGTACTAAATGATTATAGCAAAAGGTTCTCTCCCTATGAAAATGCACTGATTAAGAATTTTGGATATTGGTTTATCCACTTACATAAGGGCTAAAGGACTTTTGGGGTAACCATATCATCTACCAAGGTACACCAGTGACAAAATGATATTGTTAGAGCTTACTAAATTGATGTAGACTACCCATTCATTGATGCAAGAGATGCACTATGTTGGGGTTCTGTACCCTATAGTTTTTGGCCAAGGAGTGTATTCATGGGCTACTGCCCCTTGCATTGAATACTCATAAAAGGAAATTGTAGAGTATAATATTGAATTACATACAAAGAGATGAGGCCTAGACCCTTTGGGAAAATTGAAGAAATAGGTTTGAAGGAAACATGCCCACATGCCCCATATTGAAGACTTTTGGGAAAACTGTGATGACGACCATGAGGTCTGGAGAAGACACTACATGAGAATGCCAACAAAGTTTGTGAAATCTATTTATTTATTTTTGGTTCCTAACCAAGTGGTTGAGGATGATAACACCTTGGATGAGGGATACAATGTTGTCGCCAAAGTGCCATTGCCAGTGGTTGACTAGAATGAGATAGAGATCACAGATTTGTATATGATCACATGCTTGATAGAGAAACAAACCAAGAAATGGTTGAATAATCAAGTAGCTCAATTGTAGCAATAGGGCATTGAATTGACATATGGAGAAATGTATGATGATATTGAAAGTGAGACTGAGAGTGGTGCTAGTGCAGGTTTTTTGGGGGAGGCCCCAAAGTCTCCACCCATCACTTGATCCAAAAAGAGAAAGGAGGCGTCGAAGCGACAACCCAAGCAAAAAGTGTACACCAAAAAGGAAATGTTGAAGAACTAAGAATTCCCAAGAAGTCCAAGAGAACAAGAACCTTTGTTCTTGATATTCCTACCATTCAGGAGGAATCCTCACCACCAGAGGAGGAAGAAGGATCACAATCACCTCCACATACCACTTACCCACTTCCAACTGCCACCGTCACACCATCTCCTTCCACTCCACAATCATTGTCCATATCATCCCCATCCACTATGGACATATCCATCCACCTCACCTACGCTTCTCCAATTGCTCTCACGGTCATGGTTGAATCCTCCTGCTTGAAAAAACCTCCCCTATCATCTTCCTCGCTCATGCATACATTGCCAAATTTCTCCACCCTACTACCTTCCATGCCTACTATTCCTATGACACCTATCTCATTGCTCAAAACATTTACTGCTTATTTGCAACACATACCTCAAACCATTTTAACTCTTGAAGCTAAATTCTTCATAGTTCAGCTCACTAATTTGCTAACTATCCCTCCACGTCTTATTGAGCCACCAAAATGGAAGCAACAATGAAAATATGTGAAGAGATGGAGAGAAGAAGCGAGGAACATCTCAAAGAAGTACCCGATATCACTAAGGAGCCTAAAGAATCAAACCACGATGATTACCATGAGCATGTTGATAATGGTTTCAGAATGGTTGATCTAGATGAGGCTGCCTTAGATGAAGAGGGGAAATAAATTCCCAAATATGGAGATATGAGCAGGTTTGAAAAGTATTATGATGTGGAAACTTCTGACAAGGAGCTCGATGATGAGCAAGATAAAGAGAATGATGATAAAGAGGCAAGTCTAGGAGAGCACCACTTTGAGGAAGAAAGAAATGACCCAAAGATTAATATCATGTAGGAAGAAAATGTGGGGAAAGATGATGATCTCCTAGAAGCTAGCCAAGATGAGGGATCCTAGGGTGAATAAATGCATGAAGAAGATAAACAAGATAAAGAAAAGGAGAGTGCTGGCAAGAGGGGAACTGAGCTCACTCAAAAGGTTGATAGTGAGTATGATGTCAATAAATAGCCAACCCAAGAAGAAAATGTTTAGTGAAGAACTGAAGAGTCTGCCCAAAGAGAAGAGACAGAGCTTGAAAAAGGGAAGGCCATAATGGAAGAGGGGTAGAATAAAGAAGAAGAGAATGTTGAAGATGCTCTTAGGTAAAATGAGGAAGACCTTCAAAAGGATCAAGAGGATACATACTATGAATTGAGCACGACATCCATTGATCAACAAACAATGATCCCCTCATGGATGGAGCAACAACTAAAGAGTGAGGATCTAGTTCTTCAAGATCCTAAGGCTCACAAGGAGGCCATATTGGATTGATCACAAGTCAGAACATAGGAGAAGAAGAAGCCAAAAATTAGATCCCATATCATAATAGATGTATCAGGATCCTACATACTGCAAGTGGAAACTACATCACTGGATAAGGATGCAAGGACCATCCAGGCCAAAGACCACCTGATAACAACAATCAATCTAGGCTCCGCTTCTAGAGCACAAAAGATAGATAAATTTTAGGGGTCTGTCACTACCATGTTGCAACAACTGGATAGAGACCAGGCTACAAAGGAAGAATTGAAAGAATAGATGGAAAATTTAACTACATTTATTCAACAACGGTCTTCTTTTGGAGAAGAAATCCAGTGGAATCCCCAGTGCCTACCCTATTATCCAAAGAATAAATCAGAAAAATGGAGAAAATGAGAACTTGGAACAAGTCCACCTCGGATTGGCTCAAGAAAGTGGCTGACCTAGGCAGTAAGGCTATTTTCTATGGGGTGAAAATGCAAAATCATTTCTTACATTTGAAAAATAAAATCGAGAAGGTGGCATAGACATTTAAAGAGTTTTGTAATCTTTACAATATGGCATGCCCTAAAATAAAATGCATTTTGAATCTATCCGTAGTGATTTGGGAGTAGGGAATGGCTTTGCCAACAAAGGATCATTGGCTACTTGAGTCCTAGTTATTTAATTTTGAATCCTAAAAAGGGATGTTGGAGAGGTCAATGGATGAGATGGATGATGTTTTTTCTTGGATCCTTGAAGGTCCAGCTGAATGCGATGAGACCCTAGAATTATTAGCAGGAGCTAAAATGCCAACTCAAGAATTGGACTGTGATTCAGTAACACATGAATTCCAGAAGAAAATGGAGCAAATAACCAAGGATACTCTATTTGGGAGCTTCATGGAATTTTCTGCATAAGCCTTCACCTACTTAGAGAAAATTATTCAAATTGGTAATCCATATGCAGTTCTATATGAAGAGCTAATGGAAGAATTCAGAATGATCGATTACATTGTTAACAAGTCTGACTTCCCGGAGTAGGCTAAGCTCTTGGCTATCATAGGAAAATTTGTCTTCTATTCTTTAGTGCAAAAAGACGCTAGAAATTATATAATAGAGAAGAAATAATTAAAGTAGATGGAAGAAAAAATAAGCTACAAGAAAAAATTGGCTAGAGGAAAAAATAGGGAAAAGAAAAAATAGTAGCCAATTTTATATTGCAAAATATTGTACTTCTATTGGGTGATGTGAAAAAACTAGGTTGTAATGAATCTGGGCCATTCATTGTAAATTAATCTTGGCCATTCACTTGGGTTTTTGGAAGCTATAAATAGGGGCATCCTCTCATTTTCAAAGAGAGAGATGAGTTGTTGTAAAAGATATTCTGCAGGAACATATATAAGAAAGCATTGAAAGATTTATGATTTCTTTGTATTGCTCTTTATGTGTGCATGATTAAGCCTTCACATTTCATTCTAGTTTAATTTATGTACTATTTGAGTTATATTTTAGCTTGTTAGTTAGTGAACTACTTTAATGATGACTCTATGTTATAGTATTTGATGCACTTCCAACTCATTATTTTGGTGTTCTATTGATGATAGAACACTGTGTAAAGCTAGTTTGAGCTCATTTATTTACTGCACTTATAACTTTAGTTGTGTGTGTATGCATTATGTGTTCATGTTATAGTCTAAAAATCTGAAGTAAACCTTAGAAGATTGCATTGGTTTTGTGATACTGTAGAGTACTCTTGGTTAAGCAAAACTTGGTTTTTAGGAGTCTTTCTATTATAACACTTGATATTATTACTTCTGTTCATAGTTTTAGATTTAGGATAGCTCTTTAAACCTTAGATATTTTGACTTTTCTTTAAAATCTGAGTTAAACATAAGTTTCAACATCATAACAATGTTAAATCTGATGAACAAGATGAGTTTCAGACTACTATTTTGAAATTTGCAGCTACTGCACACCATTTCTAGACTTATAAAACTTCATTACAGACCCATAACTTCCATTCTTTGTGAACCATAAAGGCCCCTTGTGATTACCAGCAAATGACACATAAAAAATGAGTTATTTATACACTGTCATGACCTGACATTCGTGAGACCTTGGGGTGATTTCCAAAAACTAAATCATAGGAAATTACCTTTCAAGAGAGATAGGAAATTTGTATTATGTCTTTGTTGAGGAGTGCAAAATCACCCATCAACACTGGGTATTACCATTGTCTTAAAATCAAGTTCTTGAAATAAGAGTAACCACCTATATTTCCTTCCTTGTATGGCATACCTATTAAGTAAGTACTTTAATGGTTCATGATCTATAAATAATGTAAATGGTGTTGATAGTAGATAGTGTCTAGATTTATATAATGCATAAACAATAGCCAGGTCTTCTTTTTCAGTAGTGGTGTAGTGTTTCTTTGAATTAAATAGTTTTATTTTTGCAAAGACTATGCGGTGATCTTTATCACCTCTGGGTTGAGCTAATACTACTCCTATGGTAATTCTTGATGCATCTACATGCACATGGAATGTTGTATTCCAATCTAAAGAGATTAGTATGGATGCCTCCATAATTTTATTCTTTAATATGTCAAATGCTTGTTGATATTTCTCATTCCATTCAATTCTTCTAACAAATTTTTGTTTTTATAGTTCTTCCATTGGTGCAACTATTCTGACATACACCTTTATGAATTTATGGTGGTATCTAGTATATCCAAAGAATTTTTTACATATGAAGGTGTCTTATGTGGTGGTAGTGTCATGATTAAAGTAACCTTCATAGAGTCTACCATCAAACCTTATTTTCATATGATATGTCCTAATAATGTCCCATAGGGTATCACAAACATGCATTTCTTTAAATTTAGTGCAATATGCATGCTTTGACACCTATTCAACATCATTATTAATGTTTGCATGTGGCTTTTTATGAAGCCATATATCATCCAATATAGTTTTTTAGCATCACACATGACACCTCAATATTTGTCACCTCTCATAAATGTGCAATTTAGTAGTCCACCAAACATTTACACAATCCAACCATATTCACCGAATTCCCAAAACATGTCAAACAATGATTCAATCATAAATCAACTTTTTCAAAATGTATCATCACTTCAATAAAAAATATCTACATTGAATCAAACTCAAAATGGAATAACCACCACAATATCTCAAAAGGGACCCATTTCCAATTAAAATTTTGAAAACACCCATGCCTCAAAACATAAAAATACCTTGATTTGAGAAGTATAATGACAAAGGAGACATATTGAATTGTATAGCACTATGTAGTGATTTTATTTTTGAAGATAAACTCCTAGATAATTTTTTTCGTAGGTCATTGAAATACATTGCCTTGGAATGGTTTTTTTCATTACCAAAAAAATTGATAAACTCATTCACTAAACTTATTGATGCATTCCTCCAATATTTCCAAGAAAACATAGGTCCTCAAATAACATTAACTAATCTAGTACATTTTAAATAAGGATCCAAAGAAAGTGATAGAATTTATAGGACAATACCAATTTCTTTATTCACAAATATCCTATAGTCTTCTCGATGCTGATGTCTAAAGAGTATCATAGGAAATTTACAACCTAGCATTACAGACAAGATATTGTTGATGAAATATCCATCCTTTACACACTTGTGTACAACTATTTGTGACTATAACATATCAGTTAGTAAATATGAATGAGCACCTTCATCGACTCCTACTGATCAATCCCAATTTGTGCCTAAAAATAACTATCCACCATTCAAGAAGAAAAACAAGAAATTTATCAAGATAAATACATATCAAATAGCTAATAACATTGATCCTTAGGTTACAACCATAAGTTTAAATCCTTATCAATTTAGGTCGAGAGATAGACAATTTACCCAATTTCTTGACTCTTATCATTCGATCATGTTACAATTGTTAAGTGAGAACCTAATCCATTTACCTCTGATTAGACCCATAGACATGACTAAACCTTTACATCCAAACTTTAACTCAAAATTATTTTGATAGTATCATCGTACACCTAGATACGATATAAAATGATGTATGCATCTTTGTTGGGATAATGTTGTCATTGACATCAAAATGTGTCATTGATATCAAAGGAGAGTTCAATGGAAGATTGAGTGTCACTAGTGATACTGGATCAATGTCTAGAAGAATTGGTGAAGAATTATGGAGTGAAGAGCATGTTTTTTAAATTGTTGCAAAGTTGTCATGAAATATTATCAAAATTTTGTAGAGGTATCTTCCATAGGTTTGTGGAGAAAACATTCACTAGATTTGATGTAGGTTTTTCAAGAAGATTTAATTGGTATGGTCTGCATGATTAGAGGATGTATAGTGTGCTCAAAATTGATTTAATTCTACTCTCTGGTCAGATTAGGGTTTAACAGCTAAATCGTGAGGTGTTGTAGTCATGGTGATGAATAGAGTTTATGTTTTTATGTTGACTAGATGTTGGCGGTTGTAGTTTTCTTAAGTCATAAGTTAAGCCATTGAAGTCATCTGGGAAACAAACCCTTTTCCTAGTGTTATCGGTTGGCAGAGTGTGTGCATTGGAACATTTCTTCATATCATTGTTTGAGTTTACCGCAACCAAGTCTATTTGTAATGGTGTGATGATGAAGATCAAAAATGAAGGTTAGAGCAAGTAAGATCAGATGGCTATCAATCAAGTCATTCATATCATGTTTTGAATTCTACCTTGACATGTGTTTTGTGCAATATATGATAGAGACAAATATATGGCTAAGAATAAATAGAGGAAATCCAATAGATAGTGCATAATTGGTTCACATCACAGTTGTGAAGCAAAATGGAGTTAGGAAATTTGTGATGTGCGATGATAGTGGATGGTGATGTTATCCAGGACAAGTGTCAAGCATTGATTGTATCGCTCAAATTTTATGCATCACATTTTCATACTCTTAAGAAAAAGGCACAAATGTGATAAGAAATATTAGTGGAGTGTGATGTAAGCATGAAAAAGTGGCAACATACGATTGCATCAATTTGTTTATTTACATCATTATTGTGAATAAAAATGCTAAGCCAAATGTGAGTTAAAAGGGTTGCGATGAAGAATTGGTGGGTCACCTTCTCATAAGAGTGATGGAGTGATAAAGTGCACATGTATTCAATAAGATAGGTGGAAAAGTGTTATTGCATCACTATATTTCTTTACATCACAATTTACATTATTTTCATGTAAACAAAGTTGTGCTAGGCAAAGTGAATGTGATGGTAGTCCAATGAAAAAGGTTAAGCTATGGAGATTAGATGATGATCAAACTTCACCTTCACATTGAAAATTTGATTTTGGAGCTTAAAATAGAAAAAAAAGAGTTTTATATGAAGCATTAGAGATTGATGACGCTAGTTTAAAAGAAGTTGATTTGATGGTTGTGTTTTAAAGGTGTTGAGGATAAAGGAGGATCGATGGATCATGGTGTGAAGAAAACAAATCAACGGTCCAAATTTGAAGTTAATGGTCTCTAATGGCTATGAAAGTGTGAACAAGGGTATCGACTGTAAACAACATAGTGAACAAAATTAAATGGTTCAACTGCTCCATATACTAGGTTTAATGGTGATTGGTTTGTTTGGGTGGTAAAGATCACATTCTTGTTGAACAAAAGATCATATATAGAGAATATAAAATAATAAGAATAAAACCTAGATTTGTTAATTGATGAAAATGACATTGGTACATAAATTGATGATTATGGTGTGTGACTCGATGTACAAGAAGCTTGCTAGAGAAGAAATCATGCAATATTATCCTAGCAGAAGTTTCCAGATTGTAAAAAATTGAATATGAAATTAATCTTCATGGTGGTGCACTGCTCGAGGATGGAATGTTGGTCGATGAAGATATGAGAAAAGAAGACAATAATTTTTTTGGCTAAGTGTTGAAGTGAAGTGTAGAAAATAGAGAATGCACATGTGAAGAAGAGAGTAAAACCCAAACAAAAATATAGAACATTATCAAGGGTTTCCAAAAAGGGCGTAGAGTAGAGATTTGAGTTGCAAATATTGCAACAAAGTGTGAGCAGTTGCAACATTGAATTAGATTCAATAGAATCAAATTATAATAGTTTCATTATAAATTTGATTCGTGGGTGTGCCATTAGATAATTGGTTAGGTGCTCAATGTAGGGAGTGGGTGCTTCCTTGGAGTGGGTTCTCCTAAAACTAGGGGATTTGTGTCTCCTTAGGGTTGGTTCCCTTAAGGAATTATAATAAAAACATTTTCATTGTGTCTAGATTAGGATAGCAGATCCTAGCAGCTATTCTCACTATGGTTTTTTCCCATCTTGGGTTTTTCACGTATATTCTATGTTATGTGCAATTGTGGGTGTGTGTGTGTTTGTTTCTCTACATGTTTAGTTTTTGATCTACACTAAATAGGGATAAAAAAAATTAATCTACTGAAGGTGCTAAGGGATAGATTTTAATTTATCTACTAATTCACCCCCCCCTCAGTCGATTGTTGTGTTTCAAGAATTGGTATTATAGCCTTGGTTCCTTAGGGTAAGCTTAATAATCTCGGGTAGATCTTGGAAAGGTGACCATAATGGCCAGTCAAGAGGGTTCATTTATAAACAAGGCACCTCTATTTGATGGATCAAATTATGCTTTCTGGAGCATTAAAATGGAGACATATTTGACATTTTTAGGGTTTGATGTTTGGATGTTTGTTAAAAATGGATATAAACCTCCTACTACTACTCCTATTGATGCTGCAGGGAAGAAAGATAATGAGAACAATGCAAAGGAAAATAATGCTATTCTTTATGGATTTTATAGTTCAATATTTGTCAAAGTAATGCATAGTAAAATTTTACATGATGTATGGAGTAAATTGAAGAGAATATATGAAGGATATGATAAAGTGAACCTGGAAGAGCTACAAAATCTTAGAGCCACTTTTGAAAGTCTCATAATGAGTGAAGAAGAAAATATTATAGATTATCTTCTCAAAGTTGATGAAATTGTGAACTCAGTTAGAGGGTTTGGAGAAGAAGTAAAGGATTGAGTCATTGTGCAAAAGGTTTTAAGGTCCATGCCATCCAAGTATGAATCCAATATATTTGCAATAGAGAAAGCAAGAGAACTAGATAAAATCACTATTTATGAACTACATGGCATATTCACCGCCTATGAGATGAGGATGAGAAATAAAAATTCATTCAAAAGAGAAGATGAGTTCAAGGCTTCCAATAAGGAAAGGACTAAAGCATTCAAGAAAGAAAAATAAAAATCTTCTACATCCAAACCTTAAGAGACTGATGAACTTCATTAGAAGATTAATGGGAGGCTAATGGAAATATAGAGATAAGTTACTCTTCAAGTGTTTTAACTGTGATAAATTTGACATTTTGTTGCTAAATGCCCTTAAAATAATAAGGATAAATTTGAACAAGAAGTAGATAGTGAACAAGAAACCGTAATTTCCTAAGAAGAGTTTGTACATTCAATAGGATATTTTGTACATTCAATAGGAAAGTGATTCATCTGATGCTAGTGATAGTTTAGATGATGAACAAGATTGTTCTTTTGTAGTTAAAGAAAATAATTTCTATTCATTGAAAAAGGTTCTTAAGAACAAGAAGATAGAAAAGTTGAATATATGGATGAAGAAGGTGAAGAAGAAGGAGAATTTTACCTTGAAGGAGAACTCATCTATGCCTTAGAAGAGATTGATAATCAAAAAAGGGAGAATAAGCATCAAAAGAAGCTTGCATAAAAGGAGAATGAAAATCTAAAAAACAACCTTGAAGAACCTAAGTAGATGGTAGTGAGTTTGAAGATACAAGTGGAGGAAGCCAAGAGAATTGATGATGTGATCAAGTTTAAACTACAATTCAAAGTGGATAGGTGTATGAAACTAGAGGTAGAAATATTTTCCTTAAGAAAATATTTGGAAAAGGCTAGAGAATAGAGAGAAAAAGGATAGTAACAGATAGAAAAAGTCTTGAAGTTGAAGGGAGGTTTGAATATTCTTGATGAGTTAATCTGCACACAAAAACCTTCTTCAAAATAAAAATATGTTTTAGGTTTAGAGAAAGGGAAGAGTACTTTTACTAATTCATCTGAAAAACTATATGAGAGATTTAGAACAAAAGAGAAGTTTGGTATAGATAGTGAGAAATATTGCGAGGAGATTACATTTGGAGACGAGAGGAAAAAAACAGAGATAAAGAAAACTGATGAAGAAAATAAGCCTTATATAGATAAAAAGAACATTCAATCCATTCTTGATGATCTGAAGAAGTAGAACATAAAGAGAATTGTGCTAATGGATTCACAAGGGTGAGAGATGTAAACAAGCCCCCCTCATTCTGCTCAAGGAAATGCTATGACCAAGCACTCTTCATAATTATATGGGTATTTTTATACTTGTAATAAATTTGGTCATAGGGATAGAGAATGTAAAGTTGTTCCAATGAGGAGTACAAATTTTGTAAGAATAAATCCACTTGCTCCTTTAGTTGATATGAATGTAATATGTTATAATTGTAATAGTTTTGGTCATATAGCTAAGATTTATAAAAAAAAATTTATAAGACCAAATAATCAAAGTGAGAAAAACAAAAACACACCTCCTAAAGTAAACAAAAAATCAAAAGTCCTTGAAAGGAAGGAAGAAGGTAGAGAAGAAACCTAAAAATGTGTGGAAGGAAAAATAGTAGAAGCCAACAAAATCAATGATTGCCAAAATGACACTTCATGCAAAGAAGAAAAAATTATGGGTGATAGATAGTGGATTCTCTAAGCATATGATTGGGGACAAGAGAAAATTCATCCAACTTAAGAAATGTAAGGAAGGATTAGTCAGTTTAGCTGACAACGCTGCTGCAAAAATTTGTGGTAAAGGAACAATAAGCATAGATGGTAAATTACCTAAAAAATGTTGAATGGAAAAGACAACTAAGAGGGGGGGGGGGTGGGGTGAATTAGCTATATCAAATTAAAACATTAAAACCCTCAATAGTAATCATATCCACATGCATTCATTAAACCCTTAATTTGTTATAATGTTTAAACATGAAAAGTACGATAACAAAAACTAAAACAACCAACACCATACACAAGAGAACACTAGATTTACGTGGAAAACCCTAGAAGGGAAAAACCACGGTGAGGATTAGCTCATAATATAAATAATTGCAAAACTAGTACAAGGAGGCTCATTGGTATAATAGGAAACACTATATAGAAAGGCTCACAACTTAGGCTCACTACCATAATAGAAAGAAGAAAGAAGATAAAATATTACATAGAGAATATAATCTTAATGTAATAGAGATTCCACCACATCAAATTCAAAAACACTTGCAGTATTTAAGAGATCAAGATACCTCAGCTCACTACATTCAAATTTTTTGCATTATAGCTCATACTATATTTCATACTGATGCACTTAATTTTGCATCTCAACACTCAAATTTATTCCACACTTCATCTCACATCAATTCACCTTGCATTTATACCATCCACAACTTGAAAAACATCTTCAAATCAACTACATTCACCTTACACTTTAAAAATTCAAAATAGGTCAACACTAAGCATTCCCGTGGTGGATAAGAATGAAAGTGGACCAATACAATACTTAATCAGGACCCAAATCAACTCTCACATGCCACACCATTCCTTCATTAATGCTTAAACATGTTCGAATGTAGTGTAATCACCAAGTCTACCGTTACTTGTGCAAACACCTTTAAACTTTGAATTACATGCTTCCTCGAATTCAAAGATGACTTGCAAGCCACACACTATGATTCATCACTATCTAGAATATTCCTCTATCATCTAGAAATCCATCAAACTCCTTCACAACAATTCATACCTCTAGAATATACACAACTTGTATATTCAGACTACACTACAAAATATTGTAATTCTAAAATCCATCTTTTGGAACATTAAACCATGAATACTCTTGACATAGGCAAGTGATTAACACCATAAAAATACATTCAAAATCATAAGACCTGAAGAACAAGCACAGAGAAACACGAAGCAAAATTTTTTTTCCCAGACACCACTGTAAGAAACAATACAAAAATAGTTCACACATTGGTGAACAAAACTTCCTCAAACCATTGATCCAGAAGCCAAAATTCTGGATATAGAAACTATGAACACCTCTATCCAAAATATCTAAATGACACAAGAAAATATTCAACCCAGAAGAAATGTGAAGCAAAACCAGAACACTTCTACAAACCAGAATACCTCTGCAACACATTGTTTCTTTATTTTATCAATTTTCTCAATATCCTCGACATCTTTATCACTACCACAATGATGTTCACATAATATTATCAAAGTAACACCAGAGGTCAACACCAGTAACTTAACTGATGAAAACATAATGCAACTAATCAAAGAAATAATATCTCTCAATCACTGCATAATTATCACCAATGACAACACACACAACAACACAACAGGCAATTATCACCAAATTTTGCACTAGATTTTAGTGTATTTTGAGTACATAAATTGAAAAATTTGGTTGGCGCTCAACCCAACACAAACAAGCATGGTAAGTTCAACACCAAATTTAGAACCGAATTTTTGGCCTGATCTAGCACCACCTTTAGCCTTGGAAAATCAAAGTGCCTATGTTAGCGCCTAAAATAGCACTGAGAAGTAACGTCAAAAATTACATTGAAATGGGCATCCAATTTGGCTTTCGATTTTGCTTCCATGTCTACTCCCATTTTTTCTTCCAATTTGCATCCAATTTTGCTTCTAGTTTCCCCTCCATGTTTGCTTCCAATTTTTCTTCCAAGTTTG